>VYZU01023274.1:0-83077 GCA_013401355.1 Ceyx cyanopectus | reverse complement strand
CCTTTATTTTAGACTACAGGAGAGGTTGTTTGGAAAAAATGCCACTTTTTGCCCTTGGAAAACATCACCCCTAAAAAGCACGAACGTCTCAGGATAGCTTCCCCAGGAAAGCTGCTAGCCCCAAAATCTTCTAGTACCAACTAAAATCTTGCTCTGAACTTAAACAAAAACAAGCAACCAAAGGGAATGTATCTGGCTTCAGTTTTACACGACAGCAAGAGGTGCCTGGCCCTCAGCATGCGCCTTCCCTGGCAATAAAGGAGTGAGCAAACAAGCCCTCCAAGCTGTGTGTGCCCAAGCCACGTCCCCGAGGTGCTGGGCTCTTCTTTACCTGGCCTTTAATTTAACGGGAAGAGAGGAAGAAAGAACATCTCTTATTTTTTTTCTTTTTTTTTTTTTTTTCTCGTTGAAAGCAATGCAATAAATAAGTGCATCTTCTCCTTCCAGTTGCAATTTATAGGCACTGTTCCTCAAGAAATTGGCTTCTATGTATGAAAGCTATAAAATATACATGCCATTTGCAAAAGATACAGCTTGTGCTGTGCCTTCTCTGGTTTAGTCAGAGTATCTCAGTGCAAACCAGCCATAGAGGGGGGTCGGGGTAGTGTGCAAATGAGCTCTGCTAATGCTTTTGTGATGGTGCTAAAGCAATGGTCAAGAGCTTCCATCAGCCTCGTGCAGCAGAAACAATTTGGGTTGCTAATGGGGGGTGACAGAGCTTCACTCAAAGCAGGACCCAGAAACATTTTTCCTCAAGAAGGCTCTGGTGGCTTAAGACTTGATCAGGTGTTCCCTAATTCCCAGTAAATATGCAGTCTGCTCTGTTCCAGTGCAGATCCTCAATGCTGAAGCACTCAAACCCAGAAGATGATGCCTTGACTGACAGCAGAATGAGCTGTGGGCATGGGCAGCAGAAAAAGAAGTGGATAGACTGAAAGAAGGAGGTGGGCACCACCTGAGTGTGGCCAGGCTAGTGGGTGCAGTGCATGAGCTTCATTAGTTTTGCCTCTCTCTCCCTGGATGTCCTGGTAATGTGTGGGACAGTCCCTAGAGCAATTCTGCTGAACTAAAATCCCAGCTTTCGTTTGGGTCTCAGCACTGCAGCCCAGGAGGGGTGGGGGCAAGCACTGGGGGTGCCAAGCAAGGCACTGTCTGGGCAGAGCCAAGCCAAGCAAGTGGTTTCCTGGCTGTCACAGGTTGTACAGCAGTCCCTACTGTGGGTACACCCTCCAGCCCTCACCACGTGCACTTCCCACCCACTCCTTGGCTACGTGGATTTTATCTTTTCCAACTCCAGACCCCTCTTTCTGCTTTATTTTTTGTACATTTCCCTCCCTCGGCCCTTCCCAGCAGCCCCAGCAATGGCACCTGCACAGACCACCAGACTGCCAGCTTGCCAGCACCACAGAGGGACTGTGTGTAACAGTCTGATGCAGATCAAGCTGCTGGTTTTGCTGTGGCTTGAGCAGGGCTGTCTGGCAGTGGGCAGAGGCACAGGAGGAATGCAAAGTTATGCAACTGTAATTTATTTTTTTTAAGGTTGAAAATGGGTTATTTCATTAAAGGAGACAAGAGGAAGCTGAGGTACGTGGCACCCCACTTGGGAGGGGAGGCAACCTTTGCTGCTTTGTAGCAAACAGGAATGGTAACCCCTTTAATGTTTTAGCACCCTAACAGAGCATAAAATGCAGATGAAGTCCATAGTCAATCCCTGCCCTCCAGTCTGCATTTTGCAGAGTGATTCCGGTTACTGATCCATTACCTCAGAACACACTTCTTGGCTTCCTGGTAGCTGCCAGAGAAGTGCAGCATCCTTCATGCTGCACTGCAAAGGGTGCACAGCCCTTTGCCTGGGCTTCAAGTTGTTAAATTCTCACATATGTAAGGCACACTGGGATCAGAGCCTTAGGAAATGCAGTGATACTGGGTAATCTGCCTGTGCCTCATTTGCTCAATGATGCACCAAGCAAGAGGAAAAAAAACCCTCCCAAAACAACCCCTGAACCCTGAAATATATGTGTGTCAGAGAGAAATCTGGAAGGATGGGAGATGAAAACACAGTCAATATGTCTACAGTTCATTTAAGATGCTGAAAGAAGTTTGGGGGTTTGGGTTTGTTGTTTGGTTGGTTGGGTTTTGTTCTGATTTTTTTGTGTGTTTGATTGGTTTTGATTTTGGTTCTTTGTTTGTTTGTCTTGGTTTGTTTTTTTTGGTCCAGAATGTTGCTGAGGATAGAAACACCAAGTGTGAGCAAAGCCAGTGAGGAATCCAGAATCCCCTCGTGGCTTGTGAAGCCCACTGGAACAAATGGAGGGGAGGTAAGTGCTGGCAAACAGCTACCAAAGCAGTAGGGACACTTGGAAACACCAGGACTGCCATCAGGCCAGAGCAGCCAGCTCTGTTTGCAGAGCTGTGTGTTCCTCCTCTGCCATGGCCCTGCTCAGCCTGCTCCCCACCTCAGCTCTGTGGCCTGTCACCCAGAAGTGTGCTGCACAGATATTCTGTGTCCAGGAGAGTCTCATTACTGCCCTTCAACCCGGATGCAGGTTTCTCATTATCCTCCTGCATCAGCAGGAGCCTCTTCCAGAGCTTCCCTACCCAGCTGTCCTTAGGCCACAGAGCAGGAATTGTGTTCACTGCAAGATTTATAACCTTACAGCCTTCCCAAGCCTAGGTGCATCTGGACCAAGAACCAGCAGCAAGGCTTTCCTGACTCCTGCACTGCTCTCTGATACTCACCAGCCTGCAGAAATATTTTGGTCTGAATTGGAGCTGTTCTGGGTCCTCAGTGTGAGGAATGAAGTGTCAGGGGTTTTTCAAAGGGGCTGAGTGCTTCTGGCTGCTGTTTGAATCGAAGCTGCAGGTTTTGAGTCCTTATTAAAAAAAAAAAAAAAAAAGGAGAGAAACAACAAAAAACCCAAACTAAAAACCCCAAGCCCATGGATCTTAATTTAGGGCTCCCCAAATCAGAAGGCACTTTGAAAGACATGCAGAAGCACAGAACAGCCGATAGATTTCCATATCCTGCAGGGTTTTGGCATGAATCCCCTTCTTTGGTTCCAGGCAGAAAAATACAAAGAGATGTCTGTGAATAGGACCTCACTGGGTGTCCAACCCTCTGAGTGAAATTTCCTGTGTAGAGGATGGTCTCGGCCTACATTTTCTAGTTATTATATAGAATTTGTTTCCTGCTAAGCTAGGAAAAAAAAAAAGTATAAAAATATAAAACCTTCAGTGAATTCCCACCTTATAGAGCTACTTCAAGCTGCAGAGAATTTGTACTGAAGGAGTTGACATTGAATAGGGTAGTTCAAGAGACACCAAAGCTCAGCAGACACAGCCTTTAAAAATGGTTTCTCTTGTCTGCTCTGTTTTGTCAGTTGATCCAAATCAGATTTTGGAGTAATACCATGAAAGTCAACAACCAATACCCAGGAAGAATCCAGCTCTTAAAGTGCCATTCAGGCTCCTTGAGAGACACACATCCCAATGACTCCTTTAGCAGTCATTAAACCAATTATCATCCCAGTCTATTTCCAACAATTATCATCATAGACTTTTTGGGTTTAATCAGCTTTTTAATTGACCTGTGAATAAGGCAGGAGATGCAACAGCCTCCCCTGACACCTCAGGTGTAACTGTTACACACTTAGCAATTGCTGTGCACAGGAAAGAATTTACACCACAATGCTGATCTGAGGCTGGGATTGGAACTATCATGTTCCTATAAATTAAGGATAAAAAAAATTAAAGACATCAAAGGAGAAGAAGAGGAAGTTGGAATCCATAAACAGAATGTCACCAGGACTTGGGACAGTGCTTCTGGGGACTCCCTGGACAGCAAACTTGGGAGCTGGAACAAGCTGTGGGTTTTGTTTCTAAATCTGGAAGCCACACAGAATAAATTGCAACAGACACCAAAAGTTTTAACCAAGTGCTGCTCTGCTCTGCTCTGCTCTGGGCAGAGCTCCCCTGGAGCCCTGTGTCCAGCTCTGAAGCCCTCAGCACAGCAGGGACATGGAGCTGATGGAGCAGGGCCAGAGGAGACCACAGAGATGCTCAGGGGCTGGAACAGCTCTGCTCCCAGGGCAGGCTGAGGGAGCTGGGATTGTTCAGCTGTAGAAGAGAAAGCTCCAAGGAGACCTTAGAGCACCTGCCAGTGCCTGAAGGGAGCTGCTCTAAAGCCTGCAGAGGGGCTGTTGGCAAAGGCCTGCAGGGAAAGACCAAGGGGCAATGGTTGAAATGAGCAAGGAGTGGATGGAGATGAGAACTAAGGCAGAAGTTGTTTCCCAGCAGAGTGGTGGGCACTGGCACAGGGTGCCCAGGGAGGTGGTGGAGGCCCCATCCCTGGAGACATCCCAGGTGGGGCTGGAGGAGGCTTTGAGCACCCTGGTCTAGTTGAGATGGCCCTGCTCTCAGCAGGGGCTGGGCTGGGTGAGCTCTGGAGCTCCCTTTAACCCAGACATGGCCAGGATTCTATGGTAAGTACTGAATTGAGCTGCAGCAGTGTCTGCAGACACTGGCTCAGGTTGGCAAAGCTTTGGGGCAGTTGGGCTGTGTCCCTCCCACATGCACCCACCTCTCTGACTGCCCTTGCCTAGGCGCAGCTCTACAGCTCGGTGCCGGGAGCCCCTCAAGCTCTCAGCAAGGCAGTGGAGCTCTGCTGAACCCCTCACCGTGCTGTGGGGAGCCAACACTTCTTCTCTGACAGCACTGCTGGTGACAAATATTCATCTGAAATCTGGGATACTGTAGGTGCTTCAACATTCAAACTGCGAGTTTCCTGCTGCGGGACTTCTAACCACGTAATAAAGTGCAGGGAAGAAAGCAGAGTTCAGACCCCATGCTGTAATAAAGGCAAGGAAATCTTAAGTGTTCAAATACATAATTCATTCTCTTCTGAGACTATCTACTGGGTTTCTCCCAGCAAAGGTTTTAATTTGTGCCTAGATGATAGAATCCCATGTCTCGTTTACTTCCAGCGGCGTCTGGCAGAGCCTGGGGCTCACCTGCCCTTGGCAGGGGCTGGAGGCAAATGGTCGTGGCAGGTCAGAGGGAGCAACGACCTCGTGGGAGAAAGAATCCCCTGTCTTCTGGCTGAGAAAGCACCTGCAAAGAACTCCCCACAACAGGCAGTGAGTTTGGTTTTAAATAGAAATGCTCTGCCCCTTCAATGCCACCTCACCCCGTGGGTCTCACAGCCAATGTCAGCCGAGCCTCAGCCAGTCCCTGTGCTCACAGCCTGTTCCTGCCATGTTGGTACCCAGCTTGTGAGACACGTGGCTTTACATTTTCTCCTTAGCCACAATCTCGAGCATTTACTGCTTTGCTGTTTAGACATTTTTGTCCGTGCTTCAATTATTTCAGTAGTTAAATGGCAGCCCAATAGCCAGAAGGAAGAAGAAAACGAATGCTGAAAGAAAACCACCTTTGTGTGTGGCTCAGATTTGCATCCATGCGAGTGACAAGGTACTGACCATATAAATGAGCAAATGTATCCATGCTAAAAGTTCAGTGAAATCCCTGCATTTCTGTCAGGGATAATTTTGGCTCCACTGTGATAGGCCTGCATGCATCTCACTCAGCAGTGGTCATTTAACCTAAATTATGAGGTGGCTCTGTGCCCCCCTGGTGTTAGCATGCAGCATGGACTGGATTACATCTTCAGATGGAAAGCCACGGCAAAATTGGCTTTGACCTATTTACATCTCCTAATCCAGCCTCCTAAATCTAGTTATTTTCTTTCTAAATCCTGATCTTGTTTCATTCCTTCTCAAATGCCTTCCTAGGGACTGACATCCACCCCATCCCAGAGCATGGTGCAGCAGTGAGAGATGTGTCTGTCCTGGCAGCAGTGCTTGAACTCAGAGGATCTGTGCCCGTTCTAGGAGGAAGCCCAGCAGTGCTGTGCACATTCAGGCTTTAAAGCATTTTGAGTTTTATTTCCATCATTATTTTGTCACCAAGCAGCACTGGAAGCGAGCACTGGGTCCTACCCCATTGTCTGCTCTGAGAGTTCCCCTCTTGCCACCCCCTTCTCTACCCACGCGTCTAGTAGGTTTAATTTGGTCTCTACCCATACTGATTTAGAATATTTGCTGGTATCTGAGGGGTGCCCTAGTGTGGTGGTTGGCTTTTCAAGCCCTGCTATTGCATTATTGATTATTTAAAGACACGAGGCAGAGTTTACAAGAGACAACATTACTACTCTAAGTGAAGTAACAACAAGTTTATAAAGGACAAACTTTCAGGCATTAAACTTCTCTCCTGGGGATTTTTCAGTGTCACTAACAGAGCTTTCAAGCCCCATCCCCTTCCTTGTATTTTATTGTCCCAACCTGTGCAGCCCCCTGGGCTTTCTCTGGAGCCTGTGCCCTTCACAGTGTCCACCCTGCCTTCCCTGTACCCAGCACAGCACCCTGCCCACCTGTGACGCTGCCTCTCCGGGTGGGCATGCGGCAGCCTGCTCACTGCTCTGCTCTGCAAGTAAAGATCGTGCCCCTGCCCAGTGACCTTGCCGAGGAGGCTCCTGGCACTGCCTGGGCACAGCCAGGACTGTGGAACACAGGTACCAGCAGCGGTGTCCCCAGGCCCTTCCCAGCAGTGGCAGAGGAGCCCCAGCAGTCTCTGGCACTGGCACAGCCCTTTGCTACAGTGCCAGCTGCTCTGAGACAGCACAGTGCCTGTGCCCATGCCTAGGCTTGTATTTCAAGAAAATCTTACCATTATTTCACGCTGCTTTGTAACAGCTCTCGGGGCTGGGCCAGAGCTCTGAACCCTTAGTGAAGAAGGACTAGTCATTAGAAGCCCAAACGTGGTGCAGCTGGGTTAAAATCTGTTAAAACAAACAATTAAAAATGAAAAACTAGAGCACCCTCTGCCTACTTCAGTTTAGGGGAAAGGTCTCTCTGACTCTCCCTGCTCTGAGGCTATGTCGGGGCTCTTTGACTCTGCTCTGAGACTTGCTGACACTACTGATTCAACACTGTATCAAGACACTCCAACTGTGATCTGAGACCTGGAGCAGAGAGGGAGCATCTTGACACGGTGTCAAAACAGTAGTCAGAGCGCATGGACGCAGCACTGAAAGGCTTTTGTCTCCCAGATGAAAAGAAGCTGGATTATTTTCATCTTTTCTCTTTTTTTTTTTTTTTTTTAAATAATAGTAGCTTTCTCTTAAATAAAAAACCCCACAGTTTATTTGCAGGAAGAAAGAGTGACACNGGGAAAAAAAGTGGCACGTTCCCCCCCCCCCCACACTTTGTGTTTGATAAAGCAATGTGACAGACAATGACTTTGCTGTAAAACGCACTTCACTAAAGCAAAGTTCCTTGGCTTTGAAGAAGTAAAAGGCTGTATTTGGAAATCATTCCAACCTGGGAAGCAAAAGGGGTTAATCCTTTCACAACACTGCCCCTCAGCCACCCGCCTCTTTGCGGATGTTTGTTGTATATTTGGGACTTGCATTTTTGTGCAATAACATTCATTTGCTCTGACTAATAATTTGGGACGTTGCTCACCACTCTGCCCACAAGATTTGGCATTTGGTAAGAATGCTATGGATTCAGATAGGGGACTGTTGGCCAGTGTTCACCAACAAAAGAAATCAGTTCAATTGTCAGAACGTGGCAATGCCTGCTGAGACAGGTTTCTTTTCAGCAGATGAGATGGTCTTAATGTTACATGGACTGTGACTTTATAACAGGTTAAACTCCTTTATTTAAAAATAAGTATATGGTTGAATTTGTTTTCCCTCGCTGGGGTCACAGGTACCAAGGAATCAGCAAAACCATCTACCGAATGTTTTATAGATGGTGGTGGTTTTTTTTGCTGAATATTAAATGAAAACAATCCATTAAAATAAAAAATGAAAATTCTTTTTGTTTCCTTTTCCTCTTGGGCCTTCCCAAAAGGAGGTCGACACCGACCCAGTTTGAAAAATACTTACCTAAGCCAATCACTGCCCAGCATGTATTCCCTTGAGTGGCTCGAGTGGGCACCATGCCATCCGAACAGATGGGCATTACTGTAGGCAACCAAGAGACCATGCATGTGAATCAAGTATGGGTGTTTACAGCATCATTTCCCTGATGAGAATGGCAAAATGGCAGCCCAGCCCCAGCCTTTGGCACACTTCAGCTGCATCTCACCCACTCAGCTCCACAATGGCCAACTTCCCCAGCAACTCACTGCTGTGCACTCACAGCACACTGGCAGCGTGGCACGAGCAGGCCACGGGCTCTGGCTGCAGCAGGGCACTGTGTGTGCCACTGGCTCTGCTCTAAAACCAGGGCACAGGAGCCCCTGTGCCTCGGGGAGCTGCAATCCCACAGGCAGCAGTGGCAGCACCACAGAGGAACCGAACTGAGAGGAAGGAGCCTTGCCAGGCTCTTCTAGGAAGACATCTTATTGCAGATAAAATCAGAGCAGAAGAAAGTGGGACTGGGAGGCCTGATGTGTGTGATTAACACAAGGTCAGATCCTTAAAGTTACTCACATGGCATTAGGATTTCGCTGCTGCCCTGGAGATGCACATAAATGTTGCAACAATTTTGATCCTAGCACTCAGTGCAACTCCTCTATCTGTTGAATGAAGTGATTTCTACTGAATTATCATTTGAAGTTCTCTACCATCTGTTACAAAGAGACTTTAAGTACAGAAATAAAGGCTGGAATTTGAATATTAATCAACAACTTTAACAACAACAAAAGAAGACTTTAATATGTATCTATCTCCTGTAAGCTTGATTTGAAGTTTATCTGAAATGCTGTTACTATTTTATTTTTCCTTTGGTGATTTCTTGTATTTTCTTTGCACAGGTTTCTGTGTGGCTGTGCAACACCAACTGCTCATGTAGCCTTCAGGCTCACATTTGACACTTGCTTTCTGACCCAAGTCAGCCTGAATTTGGACAGGTTGGATGCTGACTCATCAATATCAGGTATGAAGTACCTCAATAACTATTTCTGGCAGGAATAATGCAACATCTTACTGATAATAGCTAAAACTCCCCATGGTTTAGATTTGAATTATTTGTTGCTGGTTTTGGTTTGGGGTTTTTTGTTTGGTTGTTTTGGGTTAGGTTTTTTTTAAAAATAATCTAATTTCTGCTTGGGAGATTTCTAGGAAGTACCTAGTAAGTTTTTACATCTAGTCCTATCCCTTGGTTGGGGAATTCAGGGAAATAAAAAAAAAAAAAAAAAAGGAAAGGGAAAAATAGAAAGGCAGCTTTTCAAAAACAGAAGATGAAAATGAAAATAAGAATAGCGCTTTTCTAACACTTGGTTGGAAGTGTTATCTAGAGCTTGTCTTTTTCTGCATGCAAAATAATTCAATATTTTCCTCTCTTATTTCAAGCTATCAAAATCAACCTTTCCATTTGTCTTCTGTAATGTGTTATGATGGCTCTGACTTCTGCCATTAGACTTGCTAAAACACTGTTACCTTGTATTTCAATTTCTAGGGAGTGTGGTGTTTATTTTCTTGCTGGATGTCATGGTAACAGAAACACTTCCTTTACATTATATCCGAGTTTGTGTTTTAAATACAAGCAGGGCAGGTTGGAGATTGCTGCATATCCCATGTGGAAAGCCAGCACTAGCTTTCTGGGTGCCAGCACATACTCCCAGCTGTTGCTCTTGCTCTAGGGTCACAGATGCATCTCACACTGAATCAGTTAAAAATGCAGCAGCTATGCTTGGGGACACAGGCTCAGATTTTCAGGTCCTGATTATTCTGTTAGTTTCATCCGTGCAATTCCCACTGAAGTCAGCAGAAGCAATACGTGCAAACCTGCCTGGCTAACGTGGAGCCCAGAGCTGCAAAGGATGCAGGCAGACACTGGAAATCTGTGGGTACTCCAGCTTTAGGCCTCACCCATCTCCACAGTGTTAGGATTTACTACAGCTTTCAAGGCTTTGGATTGATCCAAAAATATGAATTCCCTTTATTTTCTATGACTGGGGAGGAAAAAGAGATCTGAGCTCATGTTGGACAAGCCCAGAAAGGAAAAACGTGTGCTACAGTGCTCTAAAACTGGGCTGAGAGGAATACAAGGTATGGCACATTATGTATGGAAAAGAAATGTAAGCCCCTGAGGGATGAAGGCAAACTAATCAAAGGAATAGCTAGTGGCCTGGTAGGAGAATGGGGAACAACCTGCTGCTTGTGGAGCCCTCTCAGTTCTCAGCTCAGGGGGCAGCGTACAGACTGCTGGGACCTGAGCCCAGTGTCTCAATGATTTATCCAAAAGAGGTCAAACTCGAGGCAAATTCTTTATGTCCATATATTTTATTCTTCTATCAGAAACGAACAATTTCTTCCACACAGGGAAGGGAGACAGTTACTGGGGCTGGACCACTGTTGCCACATTGGCACAGGCTTCTACAAAATGACTCATGGTTGCTCTCCCACCACAGAGCAGGAATGGTATTGCTGGTCTGATCAGCATCTAGGGACAAGTACAAATGTCAAGTGAAATGGATTTGTCACCTTGGTCATCAGTAGGTGATCTGAGGAGGTGACCATTAAGGTCTAAGCAAGCTGCCACTTTTTCCAGCAAGTAAATGGAGATCAGAGACACCTTGAATGTGACGTGGTACCAGTGTTGGTATTAATTCACTTTCTCATCTGTCTGCATGTTAACAGGACAGAGACACTCAAGAAAGCAAGCAGAGGCCTGAGTGATGCTGATGACGCTGGAAGCTGTGGCAGTTGGTTCAACTAATGGAGAATGGAATTACAGATGCCCATAGGACCCGAACACCAGTGAGGTAGAGCAGGCAGTGTGGTCTGCAAAGGAAAAGTTGAGCCCTTGCTCCTGAAGCTGCAGCTTTGGGAAATGGTGAAGACGTAGTCTTAGGAATCCCCAGTTTCTCTGGCATCCCCCAATACACTAATTAATACTTGCAGAAGGGAGTGAAAGCACTGTTTGTGTTAGGAGCTGTTAATGACCAGCTTTTAAACTATCTGTGTAATTTTCTTGGGACGATAGCAGAGGACTATGCCATTGAAACAAAGTAAAGAGTTTCTAGCCTGAAACGATGGAAAAAAAGTCCTCCAAGGCCTCTTGAATGAAAAAATATGTGCAAGATGGGCAGGGTACAAGGATGCCCCAAGAATGAGTGGTAAACAGGGTATTCAATGAGTATATTGATATACATTCTTGGGTCTGAAGAACTTGATTTGCATCCATTGTTATGGTAACACCCAGCCAGACACGCTCCCTGCCCCTGCACAGCCTCGGTGGGTGCTGAGAATGAGCCCTGGCAGCAGCGGGGTGGTGGTGCCCAGGGGCCTCTCTGGCCTCTTGCCAGTTACAGCCCTGACCAGGCTGGCAGCGGCTGAGAGTCACCTGGTGGCCGTGGGAAGGGGCNAAAAAAAAAAAAAGGAAAGGGAAAAATAGAAAGGCAGCTTTTCAAAAACAGAAGATGAAAATGAAAATAAGAATAGCGCTTTTCTAACACTTGGTTGGAAGTGTTATCTAGAGCTTGTCTTTTTCTGCATGCAAAATAATTCAATATTTTCCTCTCTTATTTCAAGCTATCAAAATCAACCTTTCCATTTGTCTTCTGTAATGTGTTATGATGGCTCTGACTTCTGCCATTAGACTTGCTAAAACACTGTTACCTTGTATTTCAATTTCTAGGGAGTGTGGTGTTTATTTTCTTGCTGGATGTCATGGTAACAGAAACACTTCCTTTACATTATATCCGAGTTTGTGTTTTAAATACAAGCAGGGCAGGTTGGAGATTGCTGCATATCCCATGTGGAAAGCCAGCACTAGCTTTCTGGGTGCCAGCACATACTCCCAGCTGTTGCTCTTGCTCTAGGGTCACAGATGCATCTCACACTGAATCAGTTAAAAATGCAGCAGCTATGCTTGGGGACACAGGCTCAGATTTTCAGGTCCTGATTATTCTGTTAGTTTCATCCGTGCAATTCCCACTGAAGTCAGCAGAAGCAATACGTGCAAACCTGCCTGGCTAACGTGGAGCCCAGAGCTGCAAAGGATGCAGGCAGACACTGGAAATCTGTGGGTACTCCAGCTTTAGGCCTCACCCATCTCCACAGTGTTAGGATTTACTACAGCTTTCAAGGCTTTGGATTGATCCAAAAATATGAATTCCCTTTATTTTCTATGACTGGGGAGGAAAAAGAGATCTGAGCTCATGTTGGACAAGCCCAGAAAGGAAAAACGTGTGCTACAGTGCTCTAAAACTGGGCTGAGAGGAATACAAGGTATGGCACATTATGTATGGAAAAGAAATGTAAGCCCCTGAGGGATGAAGGCAAACTAATCAAAGGAATAGCTAGTGGCCTGGTAGGAGAATGGGGAACAACCTGCTGCTTGTGGAGCCCTCTCAGTTCTCAGCTCAGGGGGCAGCGTACAGACTGCTGGGACCTGAGCCCAGTGTCTCAATGATTTATCCAAAAGAGGTCAAACTCGAGGCAAATTCTTTATGTCCATATATTTTATTCTTCTATCAGAAACGAACAATTTCTTCCACACAGGGAAGGGAGACAGTTACTGGGGCTGGACCACTGTTGCCACATTGGCACAGGCTTCTACAAAATGACTCATGGTTGCTCTCCCACCACAGAGCAGGAATGGTATTGCTGGTCTGATCAGCATCTAGGGACAAGTACAAATGTCAAGTGAAATGGATTTGTCACCTTGGTCATCAGTAGGTGATCTGAGGAGGTGACCATTAAGGTCTAAGCAAGCTGCCACTTTTTCCAGCAAGTAAATGGAGATCAGAGACACCTTGAATGTGACGTGGTACCAGTGTTGGTATTAATTCACTTTCTCATCTGTCTGCATGTTAACAGGACAGAGACACTCAAGAAAGCAAGCAGAGGCCTGAGTGATGCTGATGACGCTGGAAGCTGTGGCAGTTGGTTCAACTAATGGAGAATGGAATTACAGATGCCCATAGGACCCGAACACCAGTGAGGTAGAGCAGGCAGTGTGGTCTGCAAAGGAAAAGTTGAGCCCTTGCTCCTGAAGCTGCAGCTTTGGGAAATGGTGAAGACGTAGTCTTAGGAATCCCCAGTTTCTCTGGCATCCCCCAATACACTAATTAATACTTGCAGAAGGGAGTGAAAGCACTGTTTGTGTTAGGAGCTGTTAATGACCAGCTTTTAAACTATCTGTGTAATTTTCTTGGGACGATAGCAGAGGACTATGCCATTGAAACAAAGTAAAGAGTTTCTAGCCTGAAACGATGGAAAAAAAGTCCTCCAAGGCCTCTTGAATGAAAAAATATGTGCAAGATGGGCAGGGTACAAGGATGCCCCAAGAATGAGTGGTAAACAGGGTATTCAATGAGTATATTGATATACATTCTTGGGTCTGAAGAACTTGATTTGCATCCATTGTTATGGTAACACCCAGCCAGACACGCTCCCTGCCCCTGCACAGCCTCGGTGGGTGCTGAGAATGAGCCCTGGCAGCAGCGGGGTGGTGGTGCCCAGGGGCCTCTCTGGCCTCTTGCCAGTTACAGCCCTGACCAGGCTGGCAGCGGCTGAGAGTCGCCTGGTGGCCGTGGGAAGGGGCTGGTGGCCGTGGGAAGGGGCTGGTGGTGGTGGGAAGGGGCTGGTGGTGGTGGGAAGGGGCTGGTGGTGGTTGGTCTGGCCGCACACTGTCCAAGCCTCACTGTAGCTGCTCCCTTGGCAAGAGCCGTGAGGACCCGGCCGCATGCAGCTCCAACAGTCTGTGTCCAGTGCTGGGCACCCCAGTTCAGAAAAGACAGAGATTTACTGGAGAGAGTCCAGTGCAGGGCACCAAGATGCTGAAAGGAATGGAGCACCTCCCTGCAGAGAGAGCTGGGGCTCTTTAGCCTGGAGGAGACTGAGGGGGGGAGCTCAGCAGTGTCTGTCAATATGTTAAGGGTGAGTGTAGGGAGGATGGAGCCAGACTCTGCTCAGTGTCATCCAGTGCCAGGACAAGAGGTAATGGGAGTCAGTTGGAGCACAAGATGTTGAGGGGAAACAGCAGGAGAAACTTGTTCCCAGTGAGGGTTGCAGAGCCTGGCAGGGGCTGCCCAGGGAGGTTGTGGAGTCTCCTGCTCTGGAGACATTCCAGCCCCACCTGGATCTGTTCCTGGGTGACTTGGTCTAGGTGCCCCTGCTCTGGCAGGGGGGTTGGACTAGATGATCTTCTAGGTCCCTTCCAACCCCTGACACTCTGTGAATCTGTGAGTCCTGGAGTGACCCAGCCCTTGTTGGCAGCCCCTGGCCATACACACAGGGAAGTTTTGGCAGAGGTGTGCACTTGTCCTGCAGGGTCATTTCTTCTTCCACTACATGCTGTGCAGTGCCCAGCTCCAGGGCACTAAGTGCACTGTGGAAGGGTCTGCAGTGAAAAGGGTCAATGGGAAGCACTTTTGGGGGCTTTTCTGAAGCCGGGTGAAGCCTTGTCCCTGTGGACCCAGAGGGGATGGATTCATCTGCTCCAGGGGAGGGTCAGACTGGGCAGGAGGGAAAGATTTGTCGCTGCAAGAGCAGCCAGAGCCTGGCACAGACTGCCCAGGGAGGGGGTGGAGTCCCCAGCCCTGGGGGCGTTTCAGGGTGGTTTGGATGTGGGTTTGAGGGCCATGGTTTAGGGGTGAACATTGAAGAGTAGGGTGAATGGTTGGACTGGATGATCCCAAGGGGCTTTTGACCCGAACGATTCTGTGATACTTGCTTGGAGTAGCTGCAGGTTGCTGGTGGAAGGGGCTGCACTGCACACTTCTGCTCCCACTCTGCTTACTTGTTCCCCTTGCATGTCCCTTCACATAACATCTAGTTATCTAGTGGTGGTGTGGCTGCAGGAGGGAGGAGGATTGGGCTCACCAACCTGATCTGATGGGAAAATTAATATGAAACATAAATGTAGCCTTCTGCCATGCAGGGGAACAGAACTGTACCATATACTGCTTGTGTGCTGCTCGTGTTGCCATCCAGGGAGGGGCTGGAAATCTGCTGGTGCCCCTGGGAAGAAGGTGTGGGCATGGAGCCACCCCTGTGGTGCAGCCTCCTCTGGCTCCATGACAGTGGGAAGTCTTTTGTCACTCTTAAGGCACCTAAACTTGTACATCAGAACGAGTTCACCCCCATTTAGTCACTACTAAATGCAAGCATATTCTCTACTAAATTCTCTACTAAACCAACAGTCCAAAGGGTGATTAGTTAGATTTTAATTTAATTTAATTTATTTTTTAAATACACTACATCTGCTTGTACTGCTCAGGTGGTACTAAATAGCAAATAAAAAAAACAGGTGTAATAATCTGTTAGAAAACTCCCCTGGTCTGTATCAAGAAGAAATCTTTACCAGTGTAAAACTAGGTGAGAAAGTGGACCTGAATTTCTTCTCTCAGCTTGTATGTGTGTTGGAATCCAGGCCTTCAGTTGCAGAGCTGAAAACTGCTCTACAGCTTTTCCCCCTCCCTTGATAAGCTGTTACATCCCATGCAGAGTGGTAAACCTGTGTGCTCCAGGCTATTCTCAAACAGCACAAAAATGGTAGCTGCCACCAGCGTCTTGTCTTGAAATCCTTGTTTGTGTGCCCTTGGCTTTGTCATTTCAGAGATTTTTAAGTTGCATCTGAATCCATATTTCGGGTTCTATGGGGGAAGTGTCATGACTGGAGAGAGAGGCCTTGTTCACACTGAGGGTCTCTTCTTCAGGAGAATGGGCAGTTTGTGATGCTCCTTGGAAGAGCAGGAGTGGTGGAATTGCTCCCCTTTGTGAGTTCTATCAGAAGTGTCTCTGTGGTCACTGCTTAGATTCTGTACACTCTTGTTGCTCAGAAGCATTTCTGCCTGTGTCTCTTGTGTGATGTATTTTCATTTCTTCACCCTTTCTACAGTGATAAACTAACAATGGTTTTGTATGAGGAGGTAACAGTTCACAACATAGTCCTTAGATTCCTAATCCTCTCTTCTTCAAATGTTCAAGACTCATTTACCATCCTTCATATTACAGCTGGTCACTTTTTTTCCTCTCCTCTGTGGTCCTGCTTCTCTGCTTGGTTTAAAAGAGTTTTGATGCATTTCTGCAGTTCATTTTGGTCAATGAGAAACAGCTGCTTGGCCTCCCTAAAGCAGAGCCCCAGCTTCTGCCCTGCTCACCTGGGGGACTTCCACCCTGCACTGACCACCCCTCCTTTCTCTGCAAGGCTGGGATCTCCACAGCCAGCTTGGGCTGGTTTTGGTTTGTTCACTGGGTTTTGGCCTAATATTGGTTAAACAACAGTGTTTCTTTGGTGCTGAAAAATGTAGTGATAAGGGATACAACCTGTGTCCATTCCTTTCATGTAAGTTTGATTGCTGTTTTAATTGTTGGTGGCTGTATGACTTCTGCTGGCATGCTCTATCTGCAGAGAAAATCCTGTCTGAAGTCTAGAAGACAAGCTGAAATTTTAGTACTTTCCCATTAAAAAGAAATAAATAGGTGGAGAATTAACTTAATACTAATTTCTTTTTCCCGATGATAACCCTGACTTCTTTTTAGAATAACTTTTTAATTCATTTTCTTTGGAACCTGTGGCAGGGCTGTTTTGTGGACATTCTTCATGGCACTTTGATTTCCTTCTCGTGCAGCATTATAACTAAATTATTTTTTTTTTCCAGCTCTGTATTGCCTGTTTGCCCTTCAGGCTGCACAGATTATATAATGAGATTTCTCTGCTTCTGGCCACTGATGTACAATCTCTTTTCTGTCCTCTAATCTGCTGTTCTTTAGTACTTTGATTCCTCATGTTCTTGGGTGGCCTTTCTTGTCCCTCTCTTTTGGCTGTAGTGTTTTCTCTAGCTTTTCTGAGGCTGCTTTCTCCATGTTCATTGTCTGTTTGGCATCAGCATGATCTGTAGCTCTGCTCTTTCTTCTTTTCATGCTTCACAAGATCTCTGCTGCATATGGTGGCCACCTTTCTTTAAAACTGCTTTAGCAAAAGCTCTTTCAAAAACTTAGGCAATCTACTATCTGCCTTCTTGCCTGTTCTTATCTTCTCTGTTCCCTCCCCACCATGCTCCTGGTTTGAGCTCTGTCAACTCTGCACGATTCAATCGCTGTAAATAGTCTTGGCAAACACTTTTGGTTTCTTATATCCTGGCTCTTCAGATTTCTCTCCCCCCCCCCCCCCCCCCCTCCCCCCCCCCCCCCCCCTCCTCTCCCCCCCCCCCCCCCACCCCTCTGCTAGAAAACCTGCTCTTTTCTCTCTCTCCACATCATCTCTTGAGCACTGCCTCTTTCTCTGCTTTTTCTGGCTTTGTCTGTTACCTCCAGGGCCTCCACTGTCACATCACACAGTTCTTCCATCATACCTGGCATTTCTGACCTGATCTTCCTCTCTAGCTTGGCTGCATTTTCTCATTAGTTACAGGTGTCCCCTACTGAGTCAGTTAGAATTTTTTTTTAAGGTATTTCCTACAGCTTTTCTATATACTTTTTTTCCCCCTGTGACTTTTAAAAATGCCTTCTAACCACTAAAGCAAACTGGTGGGGGTTTTGTTGGCTTCCTTGCTTTCTTCCTTTTTAGTTTTGCATATTGACTCCCTGTAGCCATTCTGAAAAGTCAGAAAGACCATCTCATGTGTGGTGCCTACCACCAGCACCACCTGTCTTTCTAAAGCCACTGAGGAAGGTTGAGGCTGCCTCTGTGATTTGAGAGTGGCCATCTTAAAGCCATTTATTGGCCATCATCATGTCGGTTTTTTAGCTCTTTTAATATGGTTTCTTCCAAGTGTGCTTCACTAACAGTTTATGCTGCCAGTGCTTTGTCTGCAGCTTCCAGCTGCCCAGCTTTAGCAATCTTCACCTACTGACATTCTCCTTCCTAAGGCCAAGTTTCCCAGGAGACTTTTCTCAGGTGACACAATCTTCTGTAAACCAGAGTGCTGAAATCTCTTAGCAAAATTTAGTTCATCAAGCTTTGGTACTGGGTGACCTCACTGTAAAACAGCCTCTAAAATATATTTTAGTGCCCAGATTGTCTAAGTAATTCCATTAGTATCATTCTCATGGTAGCTGAGCAGGTAGATTGTCTTATTATCACAGTGCCTAAATTAAATTCAGGCCAATTTAGCAGAGGTAAACTCTGCTGGTGATATGGGTTCCATGTAACTCTGCTTCCTTCAAGTTCTCTCCATTCTGAATGCAAATCTTTTAAAGAGAAAATGGTTGTCATTCTCCTTGGTAACATCTTTGTAGTGCACACATTACTTGTGGCACACACAAAATGAATGCAGATTGTGGTGATCTATTTGCTGTGCTGTGAAAGTATGATGTGTGGTTTTTTTTGTCAAAAAGTAAGTTACTGTTTCTCTCCTTTGCCACTGCCACCTGTGTTGGGACAGTTGGGATTGGTTAAAATTAAGGGATGAGCATGGTGTAAACTCCTGACTAGTTAGAGTGAGCAATTAACTGTTTATGACAAAGGAAACCAAGCAGTCAGTATTTGTATTTTTTTACCAAGCATCCTTTCAAAGCACTGCAGCTTCAGGTCCCTAAAATCAAGTGTGCTGTAACAAAATGAAAATATATTTATTTGAAACTAAGCAAAAGAGCAACCTTGATGGAGATTGGGGTGATTATAAAACTTCTGAGATTCATTTATTTTTTTTTTTTTCCCACTGGAGATGTTGACTCTCTCAAGGTGAAAGGGGATTGAGGTTCCACTGTTGCTCGTGGCCCAGGAATGCTCTGTGACTGGATTTATTCACCACCTTCCATCTGTGCCACGTGAACAGTGAGGTCTAGAAATCCATTTCTAGCAGTTGGCTCAGGCTGCAGGTTCTACCAGTGGACCCTGTGTTTTGCTTGGCTGGTTTACATGCCTTCATGGATCCATGCAGAGCAACAACCTTCAGCTATGTTAGGGGTGCTTTTGTGAGCCTTGCTTGTGGCTTCTCAAAGCCTTCCTGAAGTTTGTAATGCTGGAGCTTCCTCGTGAAGAGATTCCATGGCATTCTGGGAAGCTGCCAGGTCCTCTCCACCCTCCCAGCCACTGCTTCTGGGGAGAGCTGTACCAGGTAGGCTGTTAACACCAACGTGTTTGAAGCTCAGCAGTGTGAATGTGCTGTGGGATGCAGCACCTCAGAATGGAATCTGTTGCATGCCTTGGATTTATAGGCCTGGCTACTGAGTTTTTATAACAATATTTGCTTCTAAGAGGGGGGGAAACCCCACAGATTTGAGGAAACAGGAAGGTTGCTTTACCAAATCACAAAAATCATCCCTCCTCCCCCATCAGCAGCGCTGGAGCAACGAGCAGCAGCTTCCCTCTGGTGTGAGACTGCTGTGTAGCACAGATCCTAGCACTGGGATTCCCTGGCTCTGGGGCCTTCCTTGAAGGCACAGGCTTAGCACTAAGAGGAGGGCAAACTTGTGCTGCTCCAGGAAGGATGGTGCCAAGGAGAGAGGAGCTGGAGCCTTTTGTGCTCTCCGTTGCACATGCAGTTCTCAGGGATGGGGTGAGGGGAAGCAGCTCTGGAGTGCCAGGGGTGGAAAGGAGCAGGCTGTTGGCATGTCAGCTGCCATCTAAGGACCACACATCCTCAGAATTGTGACTAAAAAGTGTTACCACCTAACTCCAGCTACTTCAGTTCCTTGTAGATGTTCAGAGCAGCAATTCTAGTTGGGATTGTTCACACGGCAAAGAATTTGACAGTGAAACAACTCAGACATATCTCACAGCATCCAACTTTCTGTCTCTTTCTTGCTTCCCTTCACTGCAGTGTGGTAGGAGTCAGTCTGCTGGGAGCTTGGATGCTTTCCTGTTCTTTCCAGCTCTCTGAAAAGTAGATAGTAGTTTCTGTGGGAATCTGTTCCCTGATTCTGCTTTGAAATCCAATATCCTTCCTGATGCAGCTGTGCAGTATCAAACTCTTGTGTTGGGATAAATGCTGCTTGACCCAGGGTGGAAAAGAGCTGTCCCGTGGCAAAGAGCTGCCCCGTGCCCTCCCCAGTTGTGGCATCAGTCAGACCCCCTCAGTTTGTGGTAGCCAAAGGTGGAGACCTTGCAGAGGGTGCTGGCTGCAGGTGGCAAGAGGGGGGTTCTTGCTTTTGCTGAGGAGGCAAAAGCTGCTCTGAGCCCACTGCCCAGCCCAGCTGTGCCTTGTGCCCTTTCTCCTCAGACAGCTGAGTTTCTGCAGGGCTTGTCAGTGCTTGAGAAGGGCTGAGCTGCAGTGACTCTGCTGCTGCTTTACACACACTAAGTTTTCTTCTGAACAATGGCCTGCAGTATTGCTTACTAAATTCTTCAAGGGGAGGCTTCTTGATCCCCTTGTGAAAGGGGAGAGAATATTCAGCTAATGGCTTGTTTGCTAGTTGCAGCTGTTAATTTTGAAGATGTCTACTGCAGTACTCATTGTTTTCACAAGTACTATGGCTTTTTAAACATTAAAATAATTCTATTCATTTACCAAAAGAAATAGAAGGAAGAAATAAATGGTTTAACTGCCTATTGTCACATGCAAAATCCTTGATTTGTTAAAAGAACCATGTAAAGAGGAAACATTTTATCTTAATCTCCCCGATTTCTGTTGAGCAGCAAAGAAACACTACTTTGTGGCACACAAGTCCACAGATCTGGCTCTGTGGTGGGTATCTCCTGTGGAGATCTTGCTCAGGGTTGGAAAAGCTCACACACTGAATCAGTAGGACCCAATTATTAGCTCTTTTCCCCCCACCACAGCAGTGTGTGTCTGTGTGGGCACGTGTGCACCGCTGCAGCTGCAGCCACTGGTCACACACACTCCTGGCTGGGAGGAGTGCAGGGGCTTTTTAATTGAGAGCTCTCTTAGCTGTGGGGATTATGTTTTGCACTTAAAAACGATCAGCTTTCTCTGTCGTGTGTGGCTGTAGAACTGTGGCTGTGGCTGCAGCTCCAGACAAGGTGTTTCCAGCAATAACTGTTGCTTCAGCAAGTGTTCAAAGGTACAGAAAAGCCCCCAGACAAACAAACCTCATCTTCCCCCAGGCTGAACACAGAAAAAGTGAATTTCCACTCACACAGCCACCTGACAGGGTCCAGTGTTCCTAGACATTGATTTCTAGGCCATGCTGGGTGCTTTTTGGGAGAGGGTCTGCAACAAAGGTCTTTGTGGAGCAGCCTTCCTGGTTCCAGCTCCTTCTCCTGATCAGCTCTTGTGGGTGTTTGTAAATCTGGCAGCAGGACCTCACCCTGGGTGTGCAGTGTTTGCTGATCAGGGTTGATATAATCCTTCTGAGAGCTAAAATGCCTTTTTAGAGTGATGAGGGGGTGTTCTTGCTGCTACTGGGGGTTTTTATCCTGCAATATTGAGGACTCTATAGTTTTGTCTAATGCCTTTTTGTTTAAATTCCACTTCAGGTGAATAGGATTCTACCACCTGTGCTAGATGGCAAGTGAAAACATTGCTAGACACATTTTAACATCTCCAAGATGTAAAATTAAAATTAATAATTACATTAAAATTAATAACCCACGTAGACAAAAAAAAACTTTGCTTGTATCTCCTATTACATGGTGGGAAATAATTTCAATACACTCTCACTGGAGGCAAGAAACACTTCTTTTTGTCTTTAACATTTAGTGTAGTTCAGCAGTATTGCTGTTACCAAACCTTGATGGTTTTGGGCACAGGATGGTCTCTGACCATGTCCGTTCAATTGAGTTTATTACTCGGAAGATCCCAGCTTGAAGAGAGCCTTGTGATTATGGTAATGGACTATGATTTGGGGCATTAATCTTGGTTTCTGTTGCATTCTTCCAACAAGACCTTAAATGAGATGAGTAACCTTCTTTCTCAAGCTTTTTACAAGCCTTTGCAGTAGTTTTGGGTAGGAACAAGCCTTTAGGATGATCTTCCCAGCCCTAAGGCAGCCATCCATGCTTCTAGATACATATCCCTGTATTTTTTTTGTTCATTAAGATGCTTTAGCTTTGAAAGTTTTGGGGGTTTTATTTATCTTTTTGCTAGAAAATAAAACATTTTTCTGTCCTCCTCTGAGAAAGGTAGAAAAGATGTTTTGAGACCCTATTAGAGCTAAAACAATTTAGCATGCAGCTCTATTGCAAAATGCTTATATTTAGCTCCTCTTGAGCTCTTCATTGCATTGGTGATTCCAAAACTTGCAGAAGAATTTTGTGGACTTGGGCTGCTTGTGCTTGTAAGTCTGACAAAGGCTTTATCAATAAACACCAAAATGCTCTGTTGAGAGCAGGTACCTGGGCTGTGCTTGCTGTGTTTCAGGAGCCCTGTGAAGAGCAGCAACTAAAGACAAGAGAGGCTTCCTTTGGAAGGTTTGTCTTCTGCTGTGGTTTGTGTCACTGCACAGTAACAACCAAATGAACTTCTTGAGGTAATTAATGTGTCAGGTGCTAGAGCAGTTTGAATCACAGAATCATTCAGGTTGGAAAAGCCCCTTGGGATCATTCAGTCCAACCACTCACCCTACTCTACACAGTTCACCCCTAACCCATGTCTCAAACCCACATCCAAACCACCCTGAAACACCCCCAGGGCTGGGAACTCAACCCCCTCCCTGGGCAGTTCTCAGGCAACTCCTCCTCTCAACCTCCTCTCTCAGGCAACTTCTCAGTTGCCTTGTTCACCCCCAGCAGCCACAGTGAGTGTCCGCTAGTGAAAAAGGAACCAGGCTGCTGCTGTGTGTGAGGAGTTCAGGGTCACCTGCACAGTACCCTCAGAGTTGAGCTTTGGTCCTCGTCACCTCCAAGTACCTGGAGTTGTGATTCAGGGCTGTGTTTCACAGCTTACATGTCTGTCTGTGTTCTGCAGCTCATCAGCTGAGGTGACAGGCAATGCAACAGTAGCACCTCACCTAAGGTAATGGTTTCAGCGCAAAGTTGGAGGGAGAACATTGGAAGTTAAAGAAAAAAATCACTTTTATTGTGTGGTTTTCTTAGTTTCCTTAACATTTAATAAGTGTCTTTTTATTACAAGTTGTAGAGCTGAGTTAGTTCGGGTCCAACAGCGTCTCTCAAGTTGGTTAGAAAGTAGATTTAAACATCCTGGGTTTTTATGCAGCCTGTACAGTATTCTTTTCAGTCTTATCTTCTTAGGCTTTCATAAAAAGATATCAAGTTGTAATAATCTTAAAGGCCATGCTATGGTAGATGAACTTTTCAGGTGAGAGGAAGACAGCTTTTCCTGGAGCTCTCTTGATGATCCTTCATAATGAAGGAACACACAAAAGGCTTCTGGCTAAAGAGGCAAACCTTCCTTAAAGTTGCAAAATGTTCCTTTAGAAGAACATTTACAAATTCTCATATAAACTCTGAAATTCCTATTCTTTATCTTGAGTGTCTACTTTGAGGCTGACTTTGGTTTTGATCTTTTACTTTTCTTCATCCTCTTTGCTGAGGCTTTTACACTGTGGTTTTTCTTATCTGCTTGTCTGCCATTCTCTCATCTCTGATTGTTTTATGTTTTCAGGAGTCTGGAAGTTTCAGAATATTTCTTTAAGATCAGCTTTATTCTCACCACAGTCTGTCCACAAGCTTTCTTCTTAGTTTTAAAGAATTACTTGCTACAAAGGAAGTTCTACTTTGAAGCCTTTTATTCTTGCTAATTAGTGTGAAGAAATTTATTAAGTCTTTCTTGTCCTTAACATTTCAGATCATGGCCAGGTGGCAAATGGCTAAATAAAGGCTGAATTAAAAACAAGGCAAACCAAAACCCCAACTCACATCCTCTCTAAATACAGCCTAAAATGAAAATTGGCTTTCTAAGAAGGACGTTGTACATTGCTTTTTGTTTTTCAGTTACACTCAGGGAATGAAATCCCCCTATTCCATTTGACTATCTTACACCAACAAGCTGCTACCCCAGCAGGGAAACATCACCCCGGGTTTACAGGGGGCACCTGTGGCACCAGCTTTCAGCTGGGGTGGTTCTGATTGTTAAGGTGTTACTCTGCATTGTGCCACTTGCAGCTCCTCGTGGACAGACCCTGGAATGCTGGCTGCCAGAAGTCTACATCTCCTCCTAGCAAGGACCATGAGGCTGGCAGGAGAGGCTGCAGGGCTAAGGAGCCTCAAGGTGCATGAATACAACTGTGTGAGCCAGGGCATCCCTCATCCATGACAGAGCCAGCTGAGCTTCAGCTGTTGCAGAAATGCCCTTGCTGTCTGATGCTTCACCAGGGTGCAAAGCAGGTAGGGCAGGGGCTAGAGCCAGCACACTTCAGTGGGGGCTAAAAAGCTGTCTGCTTTACCTAGCTATAACCATTGCTAGTTAAGGATAAATCATAACTCCTGCATTTCCAGCTAAGTGGCAGATTGATTGTCTCATAAAGGTGCTTATTTAATGCAGGTGCTCATTTAATGCTGGGCAAAATGGAAAGTTTGACCTCTTTCCTTTCGTGGAACAGTGTTAGTTTCTTAACATTTGGGAGCTGTATTGTTGAATGCTGCTGACTTCTGCTTAAGCCAGTTTTCTAGGAATTAGAAGTTTCTCTTGGGAAGAGCCCCAGGGAATGTCAGGTATCAGATTTATGCTGTAATGTTGTTTCAAGTGGCATAGGCAGAGTGGTCATGACTGACCTCCTGTGCTTTGGTTTGTGTGGAACGTTATTCAGCAGCTTCTGAGCACTTTGCACACATTCATTATTCTGAAATCTGATTTGCACCAATATGGTAGCAAAGCCTCATACTTAAATAATCCTCCCCAAAACAGGAGGCCCTTTCTTTTCATTCCTCACCTGAGCAATGCAATGGGGTAATGCCATGTGGGTTTCTTCTGAAGATCTTTCCAGGTTCCATTTCAGACAAACGGAGGTTTCTGCTGCCCCTGACCTAGACTTCTGGGAAGCACTTTTATGTTCAAAAACTGACTTTCTATCCAGACAGAGAGGGGGTGTCTGACAGGTGCTGGGCCTCCAAGTTAAAGCAGTATCTATATACTCAAGGTTATGCTTTAAGTTGTACCTGGAGTCACCAGTACAGCCTGAGGCATGGTGTAAATGTTTTCTGTATGCAGCACTATGTTATGTATAAAAAGTGTTTTTTTTCTATATCATCTGATCCATCTGAATGGATCTCCAGTACAGGCAATTTCCTTTACTTACTCTGCATATGACTAGGCTATAAGTGTAAATCCACATCTGCAAGGGTTGATTTCCCTTTATTTTTTTCCTGTTGAGTGTGCATTCCAAAAGCATCATCTAGCCCTGCTTGTGGGACATGCAGCACCATGGAAAAATCCAGACAAATCCCTCGATTCAAGCTAATTAATCAGCTGGCACATCAGCTCAACAAAAGCAGGTTTATTAGAGAGGGAGGGTGTTTCAGAGAGAGATGCTGGGGCTTGTTCTGCTGTGAACAGGGGCTGAAAAGAGAGCAGTAGCAATAGTCATGATAGCAGTTTGGGGAGAAAAAAAATGAGGTTAAAAGCTTCAGAGTGGGAAGGTGGCTCTGAACTAAATGGAAGATGGCTGCAGATTTACTGAACCAATATGAATTGTGTTTTGACTTTACCATGTGCATGAAAACTAATGTTATTTCTTTTGCTTTGCTGCTGCACTGGGGAAATTGCTCTGCTGTTATGAGATGTTGTGAAAGATTGAAAGTAATGTCTGTGGTGAAGGAGGCCTGGTGATGGTTTCAGGGATTCTGGGAGAATTCATGTTACTTTTCCTTTTTTTTCTTGTTTTTTTGGGGGTTTTTTTTTTTTTTTTTTTTGTTTTTCTACACAGGTGAAGTGAATGGGTTTCAAACAAAGAAATTACAGGATTTGAGGAGGGCTTTTAGGTTAGCTGCTTTTTTATGAACCCAGTAGGGTTTACTGGGGTGCACTGACCCAGTCATGTTCAACCACAGAAGGGGCCACTGAGCCCAGCAGAAATTCATCTGTGCACAAAAGCCCAGCCTGTCTCAGTGCAGGTACTCTAAGCTGTACAAGATCGAGGAGTGCCAATTTCATGTGATTTCTGGACCTACAATATCATTCAAGGGATTCAGAATACCCTTTTAACAGAGCAATTCACCTTGAAAGGACACCTAATCATGTTAATGGCTGCTCACTGATGCTTCCAGTGAAAGACATAAGCTGGCAATGAAGATAACCAGAAGTTCTATGGTGAATTCCATTAGAAACTTTTCAGGAGCCTTCCAAAACTGGGTGCAAGTGCTGGGTGTTTTGCTTCTTTTCATCCCAAAACCTCACTGAGCAATATAATTAAACTATTCTGTGAAATACGAATGAAAACCTTTACAAACTGAGTGTTTCCAGCTTCTCCACACTGACCACTCTGGCTTTACTCCAGGAGCAGCTACAATTCATAAACTTTAAGAAGCGTTAAACACATTGATCACGTTAACCAGGAGAATAAAAGTTGCTGCCTCCTACCATTAGGTTCAGAGAAGGCAGTCAATAGGGTTCTGTGGGACTATCATTTTAGAGTAGTAGAGAAATTTAATTTCAGACATCAGTTTATAACCTCTGCCCAACTGTTCTACAATTTTCCATATGCTTTATTGGAATGCCACCCATCAGAAGCTGCCCAAGGCAAGGATGTCCTTTGCCTTTGACTTTCCCCTTTCCTTTCTCTATTCCACAGCAGGAACAGAGAAAGGTGTCAGGATACAGCCATGGAGCAGAGAGCTGGTCCTTCTGTACTTGCAGCCTTCATGAGCCAGGGGCACAGGGCTCAGACTGGTAGCAAATCCTCTCTCCTAGGGCTCAGGGGGGTTTCTGTGGTCAGCATCCCCTGGTGTGGGGTGTCTGTGGCTCTCCAAACTCAGCCTGGCCTGGGGTACAGCCCTGACAGCCCCAGGCTGGTGGTGACACTTTTCTACTTACATCAAATAACCTTTGGTGAGGACTAGTGAGGGCTGATGACACTGACACTGTCACCAGGCTTCAGCACTCGCTAAGCACACCCCCTGTGTGACAAGTGGTGCCCCTCAGGGGTCCTGCTGGGGCCTGTGATGTTTGACACTATCAGTGCTACAGCCAGGGGATGGAGGCACCAGCAGCAGGTTGGCAAGTGACACCCAGCTGAGTCGGGCTGTGGATACACCAGTGGGATAAGATCCGTCCAGAGGGACCTGGACAGGCTGGAGAGGTGGCACCAGGGGGACCTCCTGAGGTTCAACCAGAGCAAGTGCAGGGTCCTGCCCCTGGAACAACCCCCGCTGTCCATCCAGGCTGGAGATGAGGGGACAGAGCAGCCCTGCAGGAAAGGACTTGGCGGTGCTGAGAGAGGAGCAGCTGCCAGGAGCAGCCAGGGTGAGCTGGTGCCCAGCAGCCAACCCACCCTGGGCTGCAGCAGGAGCAGTGTGGGCAGAGATGGAGAGAGAGAGGGGATCCTGCTGCTCTGCTCTGCTCTGGGCAGAGCTCCCCTGGAGCCCTGTGTCCAGCTCTGGAGCCCTCAGCACAGCAGGGACATGGAGCTGATGGAGCAGGGCCAGGGGAGATGCTCAGGGGCTGGAACAGCTCTGCTCCCAGCACAGGCTGAGGGAGCTGGGATGGTTCAGCCTGGAGAAGACAAGCTCCAGGAGACCTTAGAGCACCTGCCAGTGCCTGAAGGGAGCTGCTCTAAAGCCTGCAGAGGGGCTGTTTGCAAAGGCCTGCAGGGAAAGACCAAGGGGCAATGGTTGAAATGAGCAAGGAATGGATGGAGATGAGAACTAAGGCAGAAGTTGTTTCCCAGCAGAGTGGTGGGCACTGGCACAGGGTGCCCAGGGAGGTGGTGGAGGCCCCATCCCTGGAGACATTCCAGGTGGGGCTGGAGGAGGCTCTGAGCACCCTGCTCTAGTTGAGATGTCCCTGCTCTCAGGAGGGTTGGGCTGGGTGAGCTCTGGAGCTCCCTTTACCCAGACATTGCTGGATTCTGTGACAGGGATATTCAGGTGGGGAGTTGCAGCTGCAGAGCCAAGGCCCTGGCTGTTGGTGAGCTGTCAGCAGTCAGTGCTCAGCAGGGGTGCTGAGGGAACACATCAAGGCAGTGTGGATCTCCTTTTGTGTACCCTGCCCACAGCTTGCCTTTATGGATCCTGCTGCAATCACCTCTGGGAGCCTACAGCCTTGTAGCTGGGTGTGACTGATGTGTCACCAAAGAGAAGAGGACACCAGAAGGTTCTGTTCCAAGTGCTGCAATGTTTCAGGTCAGTGATTCCTTCAGAGGAGGTTAAAATGCCTGGTGCACAGTTCTCACTCAACTGGACCAGCTCTGTAGTCCCCTTTAGATAGGTCTGGGTCCTGGTCAGCACCTTTCTTCATGACACTGGTGATGGAACAGAGTCTGCTCAGGGAGTTGCTGCACATGGAGCTGGAAGTTTGGCTGCTCCACCTGAGGGACCAGAGAGACCTGGACAGGCTGGAGAACTGGGCCAGAGCTTAATGAGGTTGAACTAGGGGTAAGTGCAGAGTCCTGCAGCTGGGAAGGAATAATCAATGCCTCCAGGACAGGCTGGGAGGGCATCTGCTGGAAAGCAGTCCCTGGAGAAGGGCCTGGGAGTCCTGGTGACAACAAGCTCTCCATGGGACAGCAATGGCCCTGGGGGCCAGGAAGCCAATGGGCTCCTGGGAGGCATCAGGAGGAGAGTGTCCAGCAGATCCAGGGAGCTTCTGCTGCCCCTCTGCTCTGCCCTGCTGAGACCTCCCCTGCAATATTGCAGCCAGTGCTGGGCCCCCAGCTTCAGATGGACAAGGATCTGCTGGAGAGAGTCCAGCAGAGGTTTCAAGGATGCTGGAGGGACTGAACAGGTGTCTGCTGAGGAAAGACTGAGAGCCCTGGGGCTCTTAAGTCTGGAGCAGAGCATCCTGAGAGGGGATGGAATCCATGTTGATCCAGAGCTGAGGGCTGAGTGTCAGGAGGAGGGACAGCCTCTGCTCACTGTGCCCTGGGACAGGACAAGGGCAATGGCTGGGAGCTGGAGCACAGGAGGTTCCAGCTCAACATGAGGAGGAGCTTCTTTGCTGGGAGGGCCCCAGAGCCTGGCAGGGGCTCTCCAGAGAGGTTGTGGAGTCTCCTTCTCCCAGAGTTCCCAGAGATTCTATTCCATGGGTCTGCTCTGGCAGGGGGTTGGACTCTGAGATCTCCAGGGTCCCTTCCAGACCTTGCCATGACCCAGGGATGCTGTGAACACCTTTGCCCTTTGTACTAAGGTGATGCAAAGATGGGAAAGGTGTGACTTTTAGGGCGACTGTGATTCTGCAGTGATACCTTGGAGGAGAGGTTGTCAAAGGCTAAAGCTCTGTCTCTGGATTCAGAATGTGAACCCCACGCTTTATTTATTTCTTTTATTGTTTCTTTATGAGGTAAAGAACTACTGTAAGATTTGTTATAGGCATTCCTTTTGCTTTTGTATTGGAATTTGAAGGAGTCTGGAGCAGAGTGTGAAAGCTGGAAAATGAATGCATAAGAAAAACAGAGTGTGCCAAAAGCTGTTTAAAATCTGAATTCTTCTTTGACTTACACTTGCTTATAAGTTATCTAAGCATATCTTTGAGAGGCATTTTGTTAAAATCTTAAACCTGTGAGCATATCACCTGTAAATCAAGCAGGAAAACCAAGGAAGAACAGGCTGCACATAACTCCAAAGTTTTCAGGTATGAATCAAAGAGGTAACAGGGCTTAAAACCTGCCAGGTCTTCCTATGGACATCCTGGCACATGGAAAATGTCTCTGGGGACTCTTCAGAATTCATGGCATTCCAAGTTTCTCAGGTGATCATATAACTCTAAAGGAGCATTGTTGAGAGCTGGAAGTGCCCAGTCTGTGTGGTCTGTGTATTAGTTTGACTAGCAAAGCTGCTTTTTCAGATCAAAAGTTGCATGAAATCTGGGTAAAGCAGATGACTACATTCTTCATAGGAAATGGGGCAGCTGATTTATGGTTTTTTACCCATCCCTTTTTTCCTCTCTCATTTTTTTGGGGGTCATTTCCTGATCTTTTGTACTACAAAGAACTTCTGCTGTTAGCATTTAACTAGGAGAGTCCTGAAAATAAGCAAGAGTCAGGAAGGGCAGGAGGAGCAGCAGCATTTAACCAGAGGAATGGTGCTTGGAATCACTTCAAGCATCACTGACTTGCTGGGTGTTTGAGTAATGGGGACCAAGAAAGAGGAGCTTAAAACAGACCCAAAACAAGTCCCTTCCCATCCCTCCTGCAGGGTCCAGGATCTAGTGCATGCCCAACTCCTTGCACTATTCTTCCTTTCCAACCTAGTATTGTCCTGGAACGTTTGATTCACCTCCCCTCAGTGGAGACAAACTTAACCCATACTCTAAAAATAGATGGAGTTATTAAGATTTATTTGAAGGGCAGAACAGTCCCTCTGACTTCCCCAGAGCTGCTGCTTGTTCTCTGTGGTGCTTCTCCAAGTCCCTCATGCTTAAGGAAAGGAATATCTTTCCTGATGGCTTGTTTTTCAGACACAAGTTGGTAAGTACAGTATATACATGCCCTTTAATGTTTTAATCACCTGGTTATAAATCGAGGCTGAATGGTGAATGAAGCACTTGAGAAGTTTGTATGGCCCCATAAATGAAAATGGCAGTTTCTTTCCAGGCAGGGGCACATCAGCTGTGTGTCTGGAAAGAGTTTACATCTGTCAGTACATTTAAACCATGAGTTAAATGGTTTTTAAACGACAGAGTGTGAGGGCATATCCTTTGTATAATCACTTTAAATGCTTTTTATAGCTTCAGGATTTATGTTGGTAATCACACTGCTACCTGGCAGCGTACATGCTGGAATCCTGATGGCTTTCACCTTCTTGAAAGGGGCTTTCATTTGGTCTCCCTCTAATGGGGAAGATAACTTCACTGAAGGGCAGTGCTCTGGTAACTCTGAAGTAGTTTGGATGATGTGTTCACAATCCACATGCCCTGGGTGTTTTCCTGAAACAATTCACCAGCTTCCATCTCCACCCAGCCTCTTCCCCTCCCTCACCCCAGGAGGGCAGTGCCTTCTAAGGCTTGGAGAGACCATGGATTTCTGAGGAGACCCCCTCTTGAAAGGGCAAGATGGGCTCTCTCAGGTGACCTCTGGCAAACTGAGCTGCTTGGTGTCTTGCCCTTCACCTGCTGGGTGACTAGTGCCATCAGAGTAGGATGCCAGATGGGCATGGGAGTGTGCCCATGCCTCTGGCACCTCAGCTTGGTGCATTGCTCAGTCAGCATGGTGACTGAACCACCACTGTGACGTTGGGCAGCAGCACCTTTCCCACTCCTGCAAGGCAGCTGGATTTGCCAGGGGTTAGTGTATGTCCCTGCTCTGAAATAAATGTGCTTTGCACATCCAGCTCAGCTATTGCCAAAGGTTTCTTCTTCTGGGTACTCAGAAGCTGTTGTAAAAGGTTTCTTCTTCTGCCCAGACACACGACTCATGGATCTTGCTGGCTACAGGGAATTATTCCTGTATGATTAAGTGTGATGTGTTTAGTGCTGCACAGAGCATGGCTCTTCTATTGCTTTCACTCTGGCTCTTTGTCCCAGGCTTGGTGGCTCGTGGGTGTTTCTAATGACATGCAGGAGTCTGTCACTGGTGGTGCACCAAAGAAGATGAGGGACAATGGCCTGTGTACCCCCCAATCAACCCTGCTCAGGCATTTCCATGTTTTCCATTAAGGGGAGCTTATTCTGGGCAAATTTGCTCTACTTTTCTCCCTTCCAAGTAGCCCTGCTGTTAGGTTTGGAAAGTCCTGTGCTGCAAAGTTGGCACCCTGTAAAAATAAAGACAAAAACCACAAGAAGAAGTTCAAAAGAAACACAGACTAAGAATGAAGTTTTCAAGCTACGTTCCAAGGCAAGGACTTTTCATCTTTCTACCTTTGAATTGTGAATCAAGGCAGTAAAAGTTACTACTAGGTTAAAGTTTAAATGGCATAGAAAAGGTAAAAAAAAAAGATTAAACATATTCTGTCTGGACAGTGGAACAAAGACTTTGAATCCTTATCTATGCACCTGTCTATTGAGTATCTAAGTTCCAGGAGTCCCACAGAGGACATGCAATGAGCACTCTTATTGTTCGTATTAAGAACTGAAGTAATTGAAAGGAAAAGTAAGGGAAGGAGAATCAGGAATCAGATGTGACTGCCTGTATGGTTAAAAGATAATTTAAAGGGAAAGTGACTATCAAGCAGTTCATATTATGGAAATCTGACCATTGAAGATAGAATAAAAAAAAAAATCCATTATTCTTTGAAAGAGTTTTTCCTCTCGAAGTAAGACTTAAATATCACCTGAAAACCAGTAATTTTCTCAAAGTGCCTTGCTGGCCACTTGTGAGGGAGCAATTCAAATGCAGGGGTTTTGATTCTCTGAGTCTGTCTGATGGCTGGATCTGAGCCGTGGGGAGGTTTTATTTTGTTTTTATTTTTCCAGTACAGTTGTCTGTTCTGCACCTTTTCTTTAGGGTTTGCAAATCACACAGATCTGGGTGTGTTAAAATGACTGCTCTGTCTGCTTTGCCTTCTTGCTCGATATCATTCAGAACTGGCACCTCTGTGTTGCTAAGAGGGCAATAATTATAATAATAACAATCATGTTTTATATTCTGAGTTAGTAGATTGTGAGAAGTCCCCAAATCTGCAGCCTGGGGTTTTCTGATCTGTCCTTTCAGTTCATTAAATTAGCAACTTCCCAGGGTATTCTATGGAGTGTGGGTTCCTAGCTTACACATGTTCCAGGAATATATACCATTTCCTTAATGAGAGAAAGTTTAAACTCAGATCTGCATTAAATTGGAGCTCATGCAGAAGTCCTGACTCCAGATCAGCACTGGAGCTTCTCTTCATTATGTCATTGTATATGTGGGGGGAAAGAACCCAACAAAAAAAGGAGAGAGTGCTTTAAAACCAGATCTGAATGCACAGATTTGATTGAATGCAGATATTGTGTGCCAAGCAGAACTGGCAGAATTGCCTGCTGTCCTTTTTTGGGATGTATGGGATACCCAGGAATGTGTTGTGTCCAGGATTGACATGGAGCATGAGAGGTTGTGCCATTATCAGGTGGCTGGATTTGATCTGGATCAATACCTCCAGTGCAGGAGGCAAGTCAGCATCCAGCCTTCAGATCTCTGTCACCAAGGTATTGCCTTTTTCACTTGAGACCCACTCCAGAGCTGAATTCTGGCTTTGCCATCCCTGTTTTTACTGAGGCTCTGGCACTGCAGCCACAGGGATTTCCAGTGACACTTCTCTGTGTGCAGTGAGTCCAGTGGATGTTTTCTGCAGGCTTCTTAAAATCAGACAGCTGTATTGGTCAGAAGAAGGCTTTGGTGTGTGTGGCAGGAGCTGCAGGTCTGCCCTGAGACACAGTCTGGGCATGAGGTGGTGGCTTTTTTTTGCTGCTGCTGCTGCCTCACTTTGCTTCACTCGTGTACTTGTTTCTCCTGCCTTCCTCTGCTTGACCAGTAGAGCCTAGCATTAGTTTTCAGGTTGATCTTCAAATAACCATTAATTCACTGTTCTTTACACTGCCACAAAATGGTCTGATGTGGGCAGCAAACATCCTAATTTACAGAGAAGCAATTAACCCAAATACTGTGAACTATCCACCATACAGGAGTGTGCTCATAAGTTGATTTTTGTGTGTAGCTTTTCAAAGCTGATTTTTGTGTGTAGCTTTTCAAAGCACCATGTTCCTCTCTTTGAACAAGCTCACTCAGTGTGACAGACACTCACTGGTACATCAGTGTCAAGCTGCTGTATCCCTGCTCCACAGAGCCTTAGTCAGGGCACTGCGGGTCAGGATCAGTGCAGTGCCAGTTCTGTGGCAGTACAATCTGCTCCACACCAGCTGTGAGCTCACAGCAACTTACCCTCTCACCAGGGCCAGGAGCTTTGGCTTGGTATCCCCCATTGCATCTCCTCTTACCTGGTGTGGGCAGCTCACTTCTGGTCTCACTTTTTGAGCAGACCACCATACTTACTCCTCTTGCTCTGTCAGAATCCTCCTGAGACTCCAATCCTGCTCAAAAGCCTCGTGCTCTTTCTTACAGATGCCTGCCTGGCCAGTGGAGCAGGTGGAGAAGAGTTTGCTGGGGCTTGTGGTGGTTTGCAGGGAGCTGAGGAACATCAAGGGGTGATGAAGGCTCTGGAAGCACTAGCAGTGAGAAGAGGATGAGGAGAAGCTGGTGCAGAGAGCTGTGGGCTGACAGAAGGTTGCACTTACATGATCCTTCTGAGGTTTTCCCCTGAAAACTTCTTAGAATGATGTGGATCCCCTGGAGTGATTTGATGCCACTCTGCTTTGCAGTGAATTCTGTGTTGTGCTCAGTATCCTACATCTGTCTGAATTACTCTCTTAAAAGCAATTTAAGAGTATATATTTGTGTAACTTCATGCAGCAGCCTACACCACTGAAAAGGTTTTTAATGTGGGAAAAAGTTTCAATGCAGAAATTACAGTCCTCAGATTAACTGTATATTTATAATCATAATGTTAAAACTTCTTCGAAGACACAGATAATGATGACAGAGAAATCAAAGAAAGATGTGTTTCTCCTAGAGTATTTCTAATTGATGTGTGCCTGTGACAGAGAAGTGTATTTCTATTAAAAACAAGCTTCAGAAGCAAAACTGTTACTTGAAAAAGACTGACATGAGAGAATCACTTAATTTTTTCTGCTTAACTATTAATTTTCATTTGAAGAGGATTTTTTCCAGATCAAAATATCTCCTAAAAAATACAGAATTTTGCCTCAAGATTTCAAGACAGGGCTATTTCTATTATAAAAGCTGGCTGGATTTTACAAGATGAGCACATCATCTGGGATAAATGCCCAGTGCAGAGCATTTAGATGCTGCTCAAGACAAAACTGAGTGGGACTTTGCTTTGTCAGAGTGCCAAAAATAGTGTGTATAGCTGGAGTCCTGACTTTGGATGCTGAATGAAATTCATCTCTTGGAAATGTGTGATAACCATGGATGTGAGGCTGCTTCAGGGCCAGAAGGGGTGACGCCTCCTCCCAGGCCTGCCTTGGGAAGCAGCTTGGGAAATTCCATTCTTATCAAAACTCCCCATGAAATTCAGTTGGGATAAAATATGAATTTATTTCATATTTTATGAACTCTCGTCCTGAGCAGTTTGTGTTACTGAAAAGCTGCTGTGGCTCCTGAGGACTTGTACTGCATCAGGTTATTAGATTATGATGATTTTGTGTGCTGTTCAGTGTTTTCAGATGAAAAGCATCTTCTTCACTGCTTCAGTCAGGCTGGACTGAGGAACTCTTACAGCCTTTTCCAACCTGAGACTCCCCATTGGAATGGTACATAATTAAACAGGGATGGGTGAGATGTTGCCATAATTCAGGAGTTAGAAAGAGGTGACACGCATCTGTGGAACAGAGTGTGCCATCTCCTGCTTTAAGAAAGAGTTTTCCTTCTCTTTTTAGCCTGAATTTCTGTTCCATGGTAAATTGGAGCTGGCAGATGAGGTGGTTGTCCTCTAGCGGCTTCAGTATGTCTCCTGAGCAGAGCAGTTTTGCCCTGTGCACCATAATGAACATAGTGTAATTAGCCATTGGAACATCTTGCCCCAGCAGGTTCCCTGTCACTTGAAGCCTTGATCTGAACACTGATTTTTTTAAGAAAAAAGTCCTAATGTGTCTAAGAACTCAAGAGCTCAATGGAAATGCTATTGAGTCAAAATCTACATCCTTCACTACAGCCACAGAGTAAATAGTCAAAATAATCTTTATTTTTTAGCTTTAAAATGTACATTGATATCATCCCATGGGCTGATCAGAGAATCACAGAATCCAGCAATGTCTGGGTGAAAGGGAGCTCCAGAGCTCATCTAGCCCAACCCCTGCTGAGAGCAGGGGCATCTCAACTAGAGCAGGGTGCTCAGAGCCTCACCAGCTGGCTCTCAGGACTCCAGTTTGAGGTGATCTCCTTGCTTCCCCACCAGAACCATCTCTGCCTCCTCTTTCACAAAGGTGAGTTGTGTCACAGGTAAGAAAATGCCTCACTTGCTTTTGCACAGCACAGCTTAGACATGGGAAAAGGTGTTCCTTTCTTTGTCAGTCTTCACCTGCCACCTCTGAGTTATTGTGACTTTAAGCTATTCCCTGATCCTGAAGGATATTGCCACTGTAGGGGCTCAGTCCAGGGCCAGATTTGTCACCTATGAATGTTCTCCTTGTCTTGCCTCTGGGGTGACATGCTATGTGGAGTGCACCATCAAAGAAAATGATCACCAGAAAGAAAATGATCACTGAAAGTGGCCTCTTCTTTGTATCACCAACACCCCATCTGTGGGGAAAATTCACCCTGTAATACACAGAACGTGCATTACAAAATAATACACAGTATGACAAACAATTGCACTGCAAAATAACTGATGATAAAACCTGACTGGATTTCTTCAGGTTAAATTGTGCAATGGGAGAGGTTGGAAACTGTGGGTTATTTGAAAGCAAATAAATAACATCCCAGGGAAGGAAGATCTGCAGTAAATGGATCAGTTGCAGGTAGAAAGCAGAGGTTTGTAACGTGTGGGGTGGAAAATCTGCTGTTTAGCTGTGGTTAGGGTATTTTTTATCTATGTCCTAAACATCTGAGGGTGCTGGACTTTTCCTTTTGTGGTGCAGCTGGATGAGAGGGCAAGTAAACTGTTGTGGTGTGGCTCTGAGGTGGGACACTCATCCTTTGTTTTAATCTCCCAGTGCCTCAGGATATCCCAGCAGGGGGGTTGGGGACAGTTGGTGGAGGGGGCAGAGTAAAAATTCTGGAAAAATCTGCAGATCTCCTTTCAGGATTTCGACTTTTGTTCCCTTTGGCTAAAATAAGTCTTTGAAAATGGTGCTGTGGAAGTGGGTAAATGAAAGAGAGCTACATGGGGCTAAGGAATGGTGATGTTCTTTGGGGAGTTCAAGGCATTTATACAGTTTGAGAAAGAGAGTGGGGAGCTCAGTATTTGATAAAATCTACTGGAGCCCTCTAATTTGTTGGAAATAAAAAGGAAAAAAATGGAAAAAAAAATTTAGGTTATTCCCTTGTTTAATTTGCTAGACTGGCACTAATTCTGCAGTTCACTTACTGTACTAGTTAATTTCAATATCCACTCTTCATTCTTGATTTCAACAGGGGAGAAGGTGGATGCTGAGGGCAAAAGGGTACTGGATAAGAGGGGTTTGAGTGGAGCTTTGCAGCAAATTGTGCACACCTTTCCCACAGCTGTACCTGACTGCAACACACGTACATTTGTGTTTTCCTGTTTTTTTTTTTTTTTTTAATGAGGTTTTTAACTGTGGAATTGTTTTGCCACTTCATTGAAGCTCCACAGAAATATTTTGTTCTGCCAGATTTATTGAAGTAGAGGGGAGATCCTCCAGCAGGAAAGCAAAACTTGCAGACACTGACACAAGCAACACTGAAAAGCTGTTCTGAAAGCTGCTCATTTCAGAGTTACTGTGTCCTGTGAGGTTACTCAGTTCCCAACAAGGCAGGGTGCTCTGGAAATGCTGTCACCCCTCATTTTCCATGTGTCCACTCTTCACTAGGCAGGATGAAATGCAGCTTTGCTTGGAACCCCTTCCCCTGCTCCATAGGCAGTTTCTTAAGGAGGACTCACAGACTAACTCCCATTTCTGGTCTCTTTGTTAAAGACACAGATTAAACTTCCCCAGAGAGTTCCCCGAGTCCCATTTCCTCTGAAAACACCCACAGCAGTTGTGCTTCTGAAAGGCTGTCAGGATGAGGCCCCTAAAAATGCAGGGAAGATTTCTCTGTGCAAGCAAACAATGTGCAGAGGAGTGTCTCAATATTTTGAATAGTCTTTTGAGGGGAAAAAAAAAAACAACCAACCCTAGTTGAGTGAAGTACCTCGGCTCTCTTCCGTGGGAACGTTTGTTGGACACAATAGAATTCCCCCTTACAGTTGTCTCTTTTCAGAGAGGTTCATTTAATATTTGTCCATGGTACCACCAACTGCAGTGCTCTTTGAATGGTCAAGAAGGAGCAGTGCCTGTTGTAAGCAGATTACCATCCAAGGACAGACAGCTAGACAGATAATATAAATGAGAATGTCTCACAAATGCAGGGGAAGAAAGGCTTGGCTGGGGGGAGGGGGGGAGAGACACTCCAGCCTGGTGAAGTCCTGTTGGAATCACTCTGAGGAGTCACAACAGGTTGTATTATGGCAGGGCTTTTATTTAATGCTTGGGGGGGGCTTTTTTTTTTTGTTGTTCTGTGACTGCCATAAAATGTATTTATATGTTTGTGCAGAAAGAAACTGCATACTTGCCATATAATATGTTGGTTGTCCTTTCATCCTGAAAGAAGGTGGGTTTATTCCAAAGCCCTAAATCTCCCACCAGTCAAAAAACCTGCCCGAGTGGCATTGCTACCAGTTACTGGCTTGACAAGGCTTCTTTGTGAAGGTGCAAATGCTCAGCAGCCTCCCTGCTGCACAGCTACACTTTCTGTGCATAAATCTTGGTGGTAGATTGGGCCAGTGGAGGATTGCTTGGAGTGCACGGGGGGGTGATTTAACAGCCTGTTCTTTGCAGTGCTGAACTTCAGTGCACATCCCCCAACGTGTGTCAGAGGCTGAGCCCAGCCTGTGCCTCAGCTCCTGGTGCTGGCAGTGCTGAAGGGCTCCTCACTCCTTAGGTGGACATCTGCTGTTGCTCAGGAAAGCTTTTTGCAGCACTGACACTTGGAACTGGCTGGACTTGGAGCTGCCTGGAGCTGCTCTGCTGCTGGATCCAGAGCCTTTCCTGGGGAAGGGATGGGCTGTGTTTCCCCTGCAGGCTGTTCCTGCTCCAGTGCTGCTGCACTCCCAGTGAACTGGGCTCCAAAGGGCATGTCCTAGATGGACAGGGAGCAGGAGCAGCAGGAAAACATCAGGGAAGGTCTTGTCAAATCAGAATTCAGCAGAATGATCCACTCAACCTTGAGTAATTTGGATTCTAGGTTTTAAAAATTCACAGATGAATTCAAAGGGAAGTTGGCAATGGAAAATATTTCTATTCTTAAGGAATCAGGCTGGAACTATGTAACTTCAGTAAGATCAAAGCAATTTTCTGCTCTGAACTGAAACCAGGACAGAAGTTGGTGAAGGGTTTTGCTTGTTCTGTTGTCTCAGCATGTGAGGGGATTTTTCTGGCAGGTACAAGAAAAGATGAATTTTAGTTGTCCAGGCAATCAGACTTTTTATAACTCACCCATTGCCAGCAATGGGCTCTGTGCTTTCAGTTTCACATCTGAGGCTGCTTGGGCATCAGACTCCAGTGCAGCTGCTGCACCTTCCTGTGGTGTCCCAGTTGGAAAACTTGCTGTGGGATTCCCAGACTCAGAGCCTTATAAACAGCTTGAAAATCCTTTCCAGTGCTGATGCTGAGGTGACCTGACTGTCAGAGAAGGGGGTGCTGCTGCCAGGGCACTGAGCAGGATGGTTGGCTGCACTGCTTAGTGGGAGGCAGCAGTTCTTGGGGTGCTGTGAGGCATCTCTGGGTGCCCAGCAGCTGATGGGCTCTGCCAGAGCTGGTGTGTCCCTGCTGGTTAGCATCTCCCCTGCAGAGCACCAGGGACATGCTCTGGGGAGAAATAACATGGAGTTTTCCTGCCTGTCTCTTCTTCAGGCTCCTGTGCCTTCAAAAGCACTGAATTAGAAACCACGACTCTAATGATTCATTTCCAGCACTTTCTTCTGGTGGCTTGGTGGGGTAGAGTCTTGGAAAAGAAGTTGATGTCACTCAGCCCTCCCAGAGCTCAGCTGGCCCAGGCTCAGAGCTGTCCCTTCCCCTCCACCATAATCATGGACACAGGGACACAACCAGTGGCACCCTGAAAAACCAAGGCTTTGCCTTTTACCTCCTGGTGCTTCCCAGAGAATTCCTGCATACAGCTGAGTCCTCTGCTGGAGGTGTTGATGTCAGTTGACTTTGGCAAATGGGAGGCAGCTCCTAGAGGAAAATGCTTTTATTTTACAGTTCCTGAAATAAGCATTTAACCTTTATGAAAAAAAAAATGTTAATGGCACATTTGGTCATTTTTAGTAACATTGAGTCGTTTTTTTCACTTACAATTTAGCCTCTGTTTTCTTGGTGAGATTCAGGGGGGAAATGCTACAAAAGAACAAGTTTCTAAAAGAAATACTAATGTTTTCTATTCTATAATTTTTCTTCAATTTTTTTTTTTCCCTCTTTTCCTCTTTCTTTTGCTCAGTTTACACAAGAATTTGATTTTTTTTTTCTCTGTAGGTAAGAAGTGGAGAATTACAGAAGTCCATACTGTAAGGTTCATCCTCATCAACTCGCACTATTTATTTTTCTGCAACTCATCTTTTAAAATTAGTAGGCACAGAAAATTATTTCAAGTCTTTCTTTCTTTTTTAAATCAAATGCCTTAAATCCTTCACTCTTCCAACCAGGTGGACAACGCCACACATTGGATTTTGATTCTAATTAAGCTGATTAATACTCTAACGATGGTGTAGAGCTATGTGGAACATCAGCAATAAAGTTAAGCCACAGATTCTTTGGCAGACTGCCTCTTGAAAAGGACATTTCTAAGAATCAAGCATGATGGTTCAGCAGGATCCGTGCCTGGGAAGATCAGGCTTGCTTCCTGGATATTTGGTATTTGTATGGAATAACACATAAAAGGTGGTTTTGGCAATGCTTTTCTATCACTGATGCTTCCAGTCACCTTAAAAGTTCCATGCAACTGCTCCTCTTTGAAATACCAGCCTTCAGTGGCACGTGAGGGATGTTGGAGGAGGAGGAGGAAACCTTCAGCCCAGGGCAGCATTTGTGTAGCCTGGGAGTTTTCCTGGGGAAAATGCTTAGTTTAAACTCTGCACTGCACTCTGAAGACAGCATTTGATTCTCACACCCTCTGCCTGGAGACCCTTTGCCCCTCCCTGCCAGGTAAGAAATCCTGGTTGGGTATGTGCTGCAGGAACCAGAAGTGTGGGAAAGCCAAGCAATCTTTGCATGGCAGCAGTGTGTGTCTAAAACACATCCACATGACATATGGTGCTTGCACTGTCTCTGAAGAGTACCCTGCTCTGTAGTTCCACCTCTAAACAGCTCTGCAAAGCTTTGAGATTCCTGAACTGTAACTGCGAACCCGTAATCCAGAGATAGTCCCAAAGGACTGTACCTGTTTCAGATGGAAGGTATCCTGAGCACAAAGCAGATTTTGTTTGTAGCTTGCCCCTGCTTTTGCTACTCTGATCTTCATCTCTGGCTGTAGGGGCACAGACTCAGAAGTCCTTCTTCTGTGCCACATCCTAAGCTCTCTGGGATCCAGGTACTGTGAGAATATGATGCTGCTCATGAACTTGAGTAAGAATTTGATTGAGAAGGGAGATGTGGAGAAGAAGCCAGGAGAAAGCTTAGGGCTCACTGCAGTGCAGCAGTGGAGAGTGTGGCTGTGAGAGTCGTAGCAGTACAAGGGTTTTTTTTCAGTCACACCATGGCTATGAAACCAGCAATCCTAGCAGGGTCAGCACGTGCTCCTAGGTGATTTAGACACCTCTAAAAACGTTCTCCAGTTTGGTTTCTTCAATGTGGGAGGTATTTTGGAGGTCACAGTTCATCTGCTGAGAGTCAATCCCAACTCAGGGACGGGCTCATCCCTCCTCTGGGCTGCAGCAGCCACGCTGGGGCTCTCCTGTTCCCTGGGCTCCCCTGCATGGCTCCATGGAACAGTGTTCTGGCATTCCCCCTGTGCCCAACAGGGTGTCCACCCAGCCTGGTAATCCACCTGAATTCAATCCCATTGGAATACCACATGGCATGTAGCTGTGTGTGTCTAAGGAGCTGGGGATCTGCAGTTATCCCTGTGGAATAAGCTGGTCAGCTGTTGGGGTGTTGAAGCCTGTGGATCTGATGAGTGATATGAATTTTGTCTGGTACAGGAGTTGTTCTGTAAGACTGGGAAATTACCACACATCTGAGTTAGTGCTGATTGATTGCAGCAGATCCCTAATTGCAGCCTCTTCCTGTAGGAATTCCATGGTGAACAGTTAGACTTCAGAAGTGTCCTGGTTTGGGGGGTGGTTGGTGGTTGGTTTTTGGTTTGCTGAGGGGTTTTTTTGGTAGTTAAAATAAGGATTAATTAGCTTGGAGAGAGCCATGAGAATCCATGGGATTATTCAGGAGTGTTTGTGAGTGTGCAGGCCCTTGGAGCTGGGTGTGTTAATCCCTGGAGCAGAGCTTGCAGCAGTGTCCCCACCTATAATAAATACTAAATAACCTAATAGTTTCTGTTGCAGCCTTGTCACCTCCCCACTCCTGCCTCTGGCCACCTCTTCCACAGGGCAGATGATGGAGAGATGAGTTTTATTGGAAGTTTTTATTCTCTTTCAATCTGACCCTTGTGATTGTATGATTTTTAGAATTTTGGAGTTGTCATCCTGTGCTGGAATTTACCTTTTTTTTATTAGCTGGACTTGAATCACTTGAATAAAGGTCTTCTTGAAAGAAGGAAGAATTAAATCTAACCTGGTTTTAATTGTACTAGACAAAATCAAAGTCTGTTGTAAACCAAGGGTACACCCTGTCCAGGACACACAGTCTTTTTCTTGCTGGAAAACACATGTGTTTCATTATTTCTTCCTGGTAAGTGGAAATTTTGTAAACTCCGACCTGAGGGCATGGCACCTCCAAAAAGGACTGTGTCAAGGTTAGCTGTAATGAGTAAAATATGCTAATTCAGATTAAAAATATTTTCTTAATCGAGGATGCATAAATTATTCCTAGTGGGCACCTAAATGACAATAAATTTCACATGCCTGGGAATTAACATGCCCCACTTATATTACTTTGCTGTTCCATTAGAACAAACAAACAAAAAAAAAGGCATTATTCATTGAAATGGTTTCCACTGTAGCTTTTGAAAAAGAACTGTTGAGGCCAAGATTTGAGCAACATACAGAACAATTGTGCATGTGTTTGCAAATTAAGCTTGGAAAAGATGCTGCAGTCACCTCGTCTTCCAGGTAGAAAACTGAAAATCCCACCAAAAACCAGCTATATCCATTTGGCTAATTGCCAGGATCAGCTGCAGCCATGTCAGCACTTCTGAGACTGCATTTTAGAGTGTTCAGAAGCTTTTTGTACATGTCCCAATCTCCTTTTTTTTTTTCCTTGCCCTCCTTCCAGGGTGGTGTGACCGTGCCCTGGCAGAGCTGCTCTGCCTAACAAAGCTGGAACCAAAGCAGGAATTATCAAGAGGGGACCAAGGAGTATTTGAGCTGGGAGGGAATGAAGATCTGTGGGGTTGGCCTGTGGAGCTCTTGGCTGGCTTTTGATACTCTAACTAGCAGTTCTTGCAGATGGGACTGGTTTAGCTGCACACATCTTCCTCCTGAGCTGACACTGGGCCATCCAGGGCTTGCTGCAAGCTCTCCCTGGGTGTGCACTGAGCACTTGGGATCTCCCTGGGTTTTGCTGGGGCTTTTTGAAGCCCTTGGAGGTGGTTGCAATCCTGAGGATGCCACACGAGCTCAGATTCTCTCCATGAACAGTTGGATTTCAAACGTGCTCAGCCTAAGAATGGATCAGCAGGGTCCTCGTGGCTTCGGTGGGAGCAGCTGCCCCAACACAGAGCTTTGCAAACACCTCCCCACACTGCAGAGGAGAATATACATCTGAGAACGTTGCAACCTAATTTTGATACGAGCTTAGAGTGGTAGTAACAGTGCCCTAGATTCAGTGCTGCATCTACCTCGTTGTGTCACTTCAGCACCTCATCAGGATTTGGCACTGCACTTCATGCTTACGTGGGATTTATCCTGCTTGTCCCTCTGCTCCTTGTCTTTGTGCTGTAGTAGCTGTGTCAGTCCAGCTCTGCACCTCTACTCACAGTTAGGAAGCTCTTTGTCCAAGCTATTGCAGTAAGCAGATGACTTTTTATTTTCTTTTTCTTGTTTCCACCTGTACATATTTAGGGACAAAATCATCGTGGACTAAATAGATAGAGATCTCGTTTGGATTTGCATGTCAGGGTTTGGGGGAGTGGGTTTGAGTTTTTTGGTTTTGGGGGTTTTTTGGAACATCCTAAATTATTTAAGTGGCCCCTTTATGCTTCTGTGTTCAATCAAATGTTAGCAATACTGAAGTATGAGCCATTCTGAGGAAGATTTCAGCATCTGAGGCTGGAGGTAACAGCTTTGTTGCTGCATGATGACTTGACCCATATTTCCTAACATGATTTCCCTGCTGTAACTCGTTCATCTAAGTCTAATGATATCACTTGACCTTGACAGCTAGACCTAAAAGCCTGTGGTTGTCCTGGTTTTTAGGAGCTTTTAGGTTGTTCTTATTTTAGTTGTTCAGCATTTTCAAGAAATCTCCTTTATTTAAAGGTTACCAAAAATTCTACCAAGAAACTATAACTCATTCTAGCAACAACAATTTTTGCAGTTCCCTTGAATCCTGGGATCAAATATATTTTACATCTAGCTGCACAGTGATGCCTCTCTCTAGGATAAATACTTGATATCTGTGCAGCAGAGAAATAGTGAAATAGTGCTAATTACAGAGCACATGAAACACAGTTATCAGATACTTGGCTCCTCTGGTGAGTGATGACTCTGCTAGTGTCATTGAGGATTACTCTTAACTGTCAGCTCTGCCTTTAAATTATTCATTTTTATTTCTTTCACCTCTTAAAGTCCTTCTACTAGTAAATACTTTTCCTCTTTCCTCATTTCCAGCTAAAGTACCTTGGGCCAATGTTTGTGGTAATGATGAGTTTAAACTCGGGTATTTTTAAATCCACTAGGTTAGAAATATTAAGCTTCTGCATAATAATGTAAAGGGGCCACTACCAGCTTTCCAGTGGGCATGGCACTTTTTGCTCTGAGATCACATCTCAAAACTTGCTCTGAGCCCTTTAAGAGCAAACCTGAAAACCACCTCATTACTATGCATAGAAAAACTACTTTAATCACTTTGAGATTTCTAAAATGTATTTGTTAAAATCTTTCTCTCATTCTGAGGCTGATATCATTTGACTAAGGGCACTGAGGGAGCCTGACTTGAGAGGTACTGGGACATGATAATATTGGAAATTCTTAGAAGCAGTGTTTAAAATAGCTTTTCTGTAAATGGTATGGTTCATACAGCAAATGTGATTGTCTGGTGCTGTGGTTTGCCAAGCACTCCTAATGAATAGGAAGAAATTCACAGGTGACTTCACCTTTCAGGATCAGCATGACCATGGTTAATTGGTCATCATAACTTTCCCAGTGTTGTGAATTCTTGTGTTTGCCAGTAGTGGAGGCAAGAGAGAAGGAGCTGCTGGAGAGAGTCCAGTGAAGGTGATGAAGGAACTGGAGCATCTCTGAGGTGAGACTGAGAGAGCTGGGGCTGTTCAGCATGGAGAGGGCTCAGGGATGTTATCCATGTACCTTCAAATACCCTAAGGAAGGGTACGAAGACTCCTAGAGTGGTTTGGGTTGGAAGGGACCTTAAAGCTGATCCAGTTCCAACCCCCCTGCCATGACAGGGACACCTCCCGCTAGAGCAGGTTGCTCAGAGCCCCATCCAGCCTGGCCCGAGAAACTGCCAAGGATGGGGCTGCCCCCACCTCTCTGGGCACCCTGTGGCAGGGTCTCCCCACCCTCCTGGGGAAGAGATTCTTCCTCATGGCTGAGCTGAATCCACCCAGCTCTAGTTTGGATCCATCCCCTCCAGTCCTGGCACTGCCCCACAGCCTCAAAAGTCCTTCCCCAGCTTTCCTGGAGCCCCTTCAGATCCTGGAAGCCACAAGAAGGTTTCCCTGTTGCCTTCCCCTCTCCAGACTGACCAACCCCAGCTCTCTCAGCCTGTCCTCAAGGCAGAGCAAGGCTGGAGCAGCCCTCTCTGTGCCACAGCCCTGTGGCTTTGAGGTGCCCAGCTCAGGGGCACAGTGTCTGCTAGCTCAGACTGCTGTGCCTGCTGCTGCTTCCCACCCTTCCAACCCCCTCCTCCCAACTCCGAGGGGAGCTGTGTGTGTTCCATGGCAGTCCCTTGAAACCAGCCCCTCCTGCATCCCTGTGTGAGGATATGAAAGCAGAGACCTGCTCTTGGAGTGAGAGGCTGCAACAAGACAGGGTTGTGTTGGCATATCTCTGTTCACACCAGGTGTGGAAAGGATCACTGAAGCTCAGAATCCATTGGTTTGGGGCTTTGGTAGCTTGGGTTTGAGTAGATTACCAAGAAAAAAAAAATAGGTTATGGCCTTTGTTTGCCCTTGATGTTTTGTTTGTTTACTCTTGATGGTGATATTGGGGATATTTCCAGAAAGAAGCCCTGAGGTTGGTGTGGAGAAGGCAGGAGAAAGCCCCATGTTATGCAGGTAAGTAAATTGTTGCCTAGGAAATTTGGTTTGATATTGTTTGTTAGCAAGGCAATGACTGTAAATTTTGAGTGCCTTGCTTTTCTGTCCCTGAGAGTGAGTTGCTCGTGTGAGTTGATAACAAGCACACAGAATAAAGTCAATTTGTGGAATTATCTTTATAATGCTGTTTTGATTGGAGATCCAGTTTGAATCTGAAGATAGAGGACATGAAAGACATAATTCTCCTTCCACTGAAATGCTCTGTACTTCTACAATTGCAGAAATAATCTGAAAGAGGAGAAAGTATTTTGCTCATTAGAGACTAATAATTCTTTTATAGAACTCCTCTTCAGTCACACAAATTGATTTCTAGATTTGGGCCTGGAAACTAATAAAGATCCCTTTCAAATATGACAATTGGCATAGAAGACTTGGGGAAAAAGAATCATGATTAGAAGTTCTCTGAGCTGAATGCAACCTGAAGATGGAAATTAATTCTGCCTGTTCCACTAGTGTGATGCCAAGATCTTTTATTTCCCCTTAAATTAAAGCAGAGTGTTATGGATTAAAGTTTTCTTTATTGAAAAAGGTGGTTTGTTTACCTCATAGCCAAAGAAAGCAAAATAATAACTGATGGCTAAGAAACTGGCTGGCAGGGCACACCAACTGGGGGGCTTGGGGGTGACCTTGGAGTTTCCCTGGACCTTGTCTGGGTTTTTTTTGGAGGCTTGTGGATTTGTCAGGTTGGGTTTTGTTGGTTAGAGTTTGGTTGGTTGTTTGGGTTTTGGAAAACTGATATAATGCCATTAAAATACCCTTTATTTTCAGTTCCATTTCATGACTGGCCTGGAGCTCTGTGGGTGGAGTTACTGACAGGCTGGATCTTCAACTTACAACATGTGAGCTTCAGAAATATTTGGGTAGATGTTAATATTGAAACAGCACTGGAAAATGAGGGCACATTTCAACAGAACTAGCTCTTGGAGTTTGATCAGCTGATCCAGTACTTTTGAATCCTTGCCCTTGCTGGGCTGGAATAGGAAATTAAGCATTCAGATCTGGAAACCCCAGTCTCTGGAGGGTTCTGCTCCTTTGGAAAAGACAACTCTGTCAGCACAAAGGCATTTCTGGAAGGCATTTCAATGAGGATATGAACCTGGAGAGGCCCCATAGAGAGAGGGAGGGCAGGGAACAGATAAGGAAGAGTATGGGTGAAAAAAATGTTAGAGAAGCACTGGACCAACCCTATCGACTCGGGCTAAGTAACCCTGCAGGACAAAACAACAACCAACCCCCAAACAACGACCAAAAATGATGAATGTATTGCTATGAAAATGGAGATGACACCTGCTGACTTGCTCTGGCTTTCTGTGCAAAGCTGGATTTGACAATTCCATTTCTGCAGGGTTCTGAAAGTTGTGATACAGACTGAAAACACCTTCTAATTGAAATTGATTAAGCCATGTTGCTCTGCTTTTTGTGCAGTCTCATGGAATGTATCTGTGCATTTAAAATTGGTGATTTTTATTTTTATCTGCTGCACATTGTAAGTCGTTGATGTAACTTCAATGTGTGCTGGATTAGCTTCCTTTTTATTTCCAGTTGCTGGAATTATCACAGCTGATTTTGCCCCAGGCACAGTTCACTGGGGAGTTGGTACCTGGGGTTCTGTTGATATCCCTGTCACTGGCAAGGTAAGGAGAGGTTGACTTGCATTCGCTATGAGTAGCAGGCTAGAAATAAATCATTTTAATATGCTTTCTGAAGATAAAAAATTAGGAGGGGCAGTGGGTGTCTTGCTGATTATTTATATGCATGCCAGTAGTAGCTGGGAACCTTGACTGTGCTTCTTGAAATAATATTCTTTCTTACTGATGTGTTGAGAAACAACTCTTGTTGATACACTGAAGGAACTAACCTATTTCAAACAGAGGATTTTCTGTGTGCCAAATGAAAATGTGGGTTTTTTTTCCCTTGAAAAAAAACCAACCCTTCTAAATGGGTATTTGTAACAAAAAGTCTGCCACAGTAGTATGAAATTTTATCCTCCTTCCTTCACTAAGTTTCTTGTGTGGTACCTCAAACCTGGTTCATGAAAAGCTTCCGTGCCACACGTCTGGTTGGTTGCCTGTTGCTCTTGATGATATCAGACCAATAAACCCCCTGATTGTCAGAAATGGTTCCTAATTCCCCCTTCTCCTGTGGCAGGGAAGGATTTACACAGCAGAGTGGCACGTGTGTGGTTAGCCATGTCAGATGGGTATCTCCACTGACAGTGGGCTCTCCTCAGAAAAGAGTTTTGACAAGTCTGTGCTCAGGGCCTGGATGGGAGTGAAATGAATTATTTCCTTGCAACAATGCCAGATTTAGTACCCTAATAAAAGAGAGGAATGCGAGTGGATCTTTGATAAGCTAATTATTTTTGGAACTTGCATCAGAGTTGGGTAAATCATCATGCTGCATCTGCAGTGCTAACCAAACTAATCTCAAATCCTTGCCTCCCTGTGGAGGTAGAGAAATGTCATAGTCCATGGAGACCTGCACTGCATTTATGCAGGGCTGCCTTTTCTGTCATGGATTCAACAGACCTTTCCAGGGAAGAGCTACAGTGCTTCAAACAACCTGAGCATGGGCTCTAAAGAGATTAATGAATATCAGCCTCGTGCTAAATAAATCTTTATCACTTGTTTTACCTGCTGCAGTAATTGCCTCAGTGCAGAGCAGCCCGTTCAGTCTGCCAGCTTGCCATTAATCTCAGACACATCTCAGACAGAAGAATCCCCCTCCTCTTCACTCTGTGTGTGAGAGCTCTGGCACTTCAGCAGGTCACCAAAGTGCTCTCTGTTTATTGTCTGAATGCTGCATGTTGGAAGAGCAGTGACCCCAGGTAAGAGATTTATCCACAAAAAAAACAAAAAAGGGGGGGATTCCAAACCTGTTTGCAACCAGTTCTTGTGAAATCAAACGTGTTGGTGGATATTTGAGGGCCAGGATTGTAGCACAGGGAGGTTTATTCAGTGTCCTGCCCACTAGAACATTCTCCCTGGCCCTCTCACCCAGAGAGCCCCCATTTCAGTCCCATCATACATAGCTGTGTGCCTCTGTGTCTACAGGCTACAGCTTCAGAGCTGATTGATGCTTACAGGCATGACAAGGAACCCCTTTTCAAAGGGCTAGCAAGATGTTAGAATGTAGAATCTTAATTAATTCAGATATTTCACACCTGTTCCATAATGCAAACAACTCGAGTTTTTCCTTGGCCGCAGCATTAGAGTGAAATTCACTGTGTGTTTTCATGAGAGTTTAAACTGCTTTACATGGTCAGAGCTGCCCTTAAATTGGGTGCTGTGTTGATAAGAGGGTGGGATCCACTCCTTAATTAAGGGAGGTGATTAACAGCTGCATCGTGGCTGTTGGACCTCAGAGGGTAGAGAGGTAGGTGAGCAAGCCCTAGAGAAAATTGCAAGGCTTGAAACTGCCCATGGATTGACATCTCTTAAAGTCTTCAAGGAAAATGGATTTCTTTGTAAAGCAGTTTTAGGGGATAAGGCAACACATCCTGGGTTATCCTGGAATTTGAGGTGACTCGAGCCTGGATAATCGAGGCTGACCTGGACATTTAGTTGAACTGGTTTTTATTAAGGGGTGGGTCTGTTCAGCAGCAAAACCACAAGTGAGAATTTGCCCTTTCCATTTAGATGATTATTTTTATACTGTGTTTCTTGACCTTTCGGGGCTGTGTTTGGTGCTTGTGGTTGCTAAGCACTTTGTAGCTCCTTCTTTAAAACTCCTTCATGAGACACTGATGGGGTTTAGAATATATTCATGAGCTGGCAGAAAGCTTGGAGTTTTTCTCTCCTCTTCACTGCCAGCAGTGCTTGTGCATCTCTTGCTGCTCAGCTGCTCTGACCATGACCTAGCTCCTGCTGTAACTCTTCTTCCTCCTTCTCCTTTGACCCCCTGTTTTCAGAGTTTCCTTGGAGTCCTGCACGTGACCCGCACGTGACCCACACGTGCTGCAACTTGAAGCCTCTGTGCATAGCTGCTGGTTTTGCCCTTGCCTTACAGTTGACCTTGCAAGGTCCTTCTTTCACAGCAACGTTTCTATTTTATTTGCTTCTGGATTTAAAGACCACACTCCCATAAAAGTGTTTATCCTGAGAGCTGCTGTTCACATGGAACAATGAAGAGCTGGATCTGGAGTCCCAGCAAAGCCAAACCCTGTGCTCATGTGTGAGCCATACATGCACCTCCTCTCATTTCAGATGGACTCTTACACAATCCTAGCTCTTTATTCCAACAGACATGCTGGAAATCCTAGACCAGAGAAGTCTGCAACTAGTTGAAAATGTTCCTAAGGCTCTGTCCTGAGAGAGAAGCACAAGTCGTGTGGAAAGTCAGTGGGACTTCAAGATCTCAAGCAGAATAAAATCTTGGCTGTGTGAGTAATTAACACGGACTAGACTTTTAAGGCTTGAAACCTTTCCTCTGAGAAGAGTCAAGCCAAATACTTCTGACACCCCTTCTTAAGTTCACCTGCATATTGAACAAGTTATTTTTTTCTTTGACAAGGAAAAAACCACATAGTTTCTGCTACTTCAGTTACAAAACTAGTGATGAAACCATTTCTGGATTTCTAGCAATTTCACATCCATTTTCACAGTGTTATGATTGACTCTTGAAAATCCTGAGCACTGCCTCTTTTCTGAGCAGCTTCCCAATTTTGGTGTAGTCACTTCTTGGATGGAGAACTGGCTACTGGCTGCTTCATTTCCTATTGAGATGCCCTTTTCTGGGATTGTTCTAGCACAGGGATCAGCATCTACCCATTCATCCGTTTCTTGAAGAAGCTTTCTGTGTTCAGCTAGCATTCATCAGTTTCTTTTGTGAAGGATGGTTTAAATAGAGTCATAATTCTCCTTTAACAGTTGGATTTTCATGGTTTACTACAGTGACTGGTACCTGTTTTTATGGGGGCAGGAAAGAAGCAGAACTGGAAATACATTGGAGCAGCAGCTAAAAGATATGGATATTTCAAATTGCTTTTGTAAGTCCATCACTTCATAAAAAACCCCACATTTAGTCATCAGATTTAAAGGAGCCCCTGCAGATCCTGGAGCCACCAGAAGGTCTCCCTGGAGCCTTCTCTTCTCCAGGCTGAACACCCCCAACTCTCTCAGCCTGTCCTCACAGGAGCTGCTCCAGCCTCTGCCCATCCTTGTGGCCCTTCTCTGGACACCTTTCAGCACCTCCAGATCTTCCCTGTCCTGGGGGCTCCAGCACTGGAGGCAGCTCCAGGGGGATCTCCCCATAGTGGAGCAGAGGGGGAGAATCCCCTCCCTCCACCTTCACAGATTCATCTTGTTACAGGCATTTCCAGATACAAAAAGTTCCAATACCTACTGGTGAAGCAGGTAAAGGTTGAAGTAGCTTGGCAAAACTGCAGCAAAACCCTGAAATCCAACTCAGGAATAACTAAGGGAACAACTTTGGGATTACCTAAAGACCACACCCATTTGTAGGAAGCAGTATCAGTGGATCCTTTCAAGCTCCTGCTTGGAAAAAGATGGATTAGGATGAATGAAAATAAATTTTTAAAACTTTTTTTTTTTCCTCTTAAGGCATTGCTTCTACCTCCAGCTTTCTTCCCAAACTCCAAATGAATGAAATCACTTGAAGTGGGATAGAATTAAAGTGCTCTGGGAAGCCTTTTGGCCAGGGGAATTTCAGGTACATTTTCTAGTGAATGGCATTCTCCAACTGGCCCTGTCCCCTACCTGCTATTTCCCACTGACAGGTTCTGGCTGCTGTGTTTGCCATGGATATTTGCAGCACTGAGAGTATTTTGAGAGAGAGTCTCTGGAGAATAGAATTTTATTAACTCATTGAGGATATAATATTATTTTTCATGCAATAATTTTCCACTTCAGAAGGCTTTTGTGTGATGTTATAAATCAGGTTCAAGCTAAAATACGCACCGTGGAATTTCTAATACTTGTTTGCTAAATGATAATGATGCCACTAATTAAGTTGCTGTTTGCCAGGGAGTCTCAGGCCTTTATACACCAGGAAATGGAGGCAGGGGGAGAAACTCTCCCAGATCCAGCAGCCCAGTGCAGAACTCCCTCTGTGGCTCCTGTGGGGCAGACAGCACAGTGGGATGTGACCCCTGTGTGTTGGGTGTGCTCAGAAAAGGCAGGGGTGCTTCTGGGGGTAAAAAAAAAAGTGGCTGATAACACTTGAAAAGTTTCTTGCTCTTCAGTGTGACGAGGTAGGGGCTTTTTTTCTGCTCTCCTTTAAATTATATCAGGGGGATTTTCTTTTTCCAGTGGTCTTGGGTGAATTTGCACCGAGTGGTGATGAGCTGTCACCAAAATGTAAATGGCTGAGGCTTTGGTTTGGTGCTGTTGGTTGATTCATTCTGGATGGTGAGCCGAATGAAGGCTCACCTGGTGAGACACACCAATACATAGGTGCACACAGAGTTGCTGGAGGGTAAGGAGCTACCAACTGGTTTTCATCAGCCTCTGGTTTTCCTTTCAGAGTCTGAGAACAATTCTTTTTGTGGTAAAGCTCAGTACCTGCTTCTCGTGGTCTCTGTGACAGTGGCTTTCACACCAGGCTATTGCTTATTTTCTATAAGCTTCAAAGGGGTTCTACAAATGAAATGGTTAAAAACCAAATAAACCAGGAGCACTGCAGTAACTCGGGGGTATTTTTTTCCCCCCAGTGTTTTCAAGGAGAGCTGGAAACACAGGATACCTCTGGAGATCAGGCTCAGATCAGCTCTGCCACGTTCCAGGCTGCACGAGTGTGGTTTTCCTTCTAGTGCACGTGCACCAGGTTTTCTCAGGGACAGCGGGAGGGAGCCTGTCTTGGAAGAGCTCTATTGAACATTTCCTTGGGTCACCTCTGTGAGAGACTTCAGAGTTTCTTTGTGTTCAAACAATGCTCTGTCACGTTCTCCTGCAAGCCTCCTTCTCTGGAACTCTGCTCTTCTGATGCAGCTGCTCCAACAGCCTTGCTCTTCTCATTTTTTCCTTCTCTTTCAATGGTCAACTCCCTTCCTTCCATCTTTTATTACGGCATATATTCTGGTTGGAAAGTGAGCTGTTTGATTGTGCTTGTGCCCATTTGAATGTGAAACTTTGAATCACCTTATGATTGAGCTTTGAGAAAATCTTGGTGAGTTCAAAAATCATGGGTGTTTTGTTTGTAGAATATTTTAATCTACAGAGTAAATGATTTCAAACAGTGTAACAATTATTTATATAATATTAATAATAAATGATTTATATAATATATAATAATAAATATTAAGTTGGCCTCCAGGCTTGATGCTGTACAGGATAAGGAAACATTTTGATGCATAGAAGTAGAAAGTAACTGTTGTGATTGAATAGAAAACAGGAAAGTTCTCTCTTTTCAGATCTTTCTACATTTCTTTATAGCAAAGGAAAACAAAGTCTGTTTGGTTTTTATACTTAACATGCTCTTTGCTTTTAAATGAGTGTTTTTCACCTGATGCATTATTTTGGTTTAAGAGACATTGTACCAGCACAACCAGAATTTCACACATATAGATAAAATTGAGTCTTTTTAGATTTTGATTGTTAATATTAGTGTACACTCTGTGAATTGTGCTTATTTCTTTGTCACTGCCATATATTTAAATTACTCCTTCTTTGCATTACTGTAGAAAACAAGGTGGTTTAGAAAACATGTCAGCTTGTTTTGGCTATTTTTCAAACAGTTTGATTGCAACTGGACTGTGCTGGGCTCTCCATTGGCAGGCAGAAGAAATGGATGTTGGGAAACAGAGCCCAGATATTCCAAATATACCTCCAGAGCTGTTGTTATTTGGCCTGCCCGTGTGCAGTCTGAGGCTGGAGCTGTTTTCCTGAGGCTGCTCCTGGGTCTAGAAGGATATGCAAGCCAAGGAAAACTGTCCTGTGCTTCAGCTGCTGCAGGCCTTGGGAGTTCCTCTGGCCAGCACATGGGCTCTTCAGCTCTGCTGATCATCACCTCTTTCAGCCCCAGCTCCAGCAGTTGTTATCCTTGGTTAGTTGCTCTCCATCCATGCTTGTCTGAGCTGTATTTCTGGAATGCTTCCTTACTGCTGCACTTTTTGAGGTGGGAAGGACAATAGATGACATAAGGAGTGGATTTTGATTAGAATTAGGTGAGAACTAAGGCAGAAGTTGTTTCCCAGCAGAGTGGTGGGCACTGGCACAGGGTGCCCAGGGAGGTGGTGGATGCCCCATCCCTGGAGATATCCCAGGTGAGGCTTGGAGGAGGCTCTGAGCACCCTGCTCTAGTTGAGATGGCCCTGCTCTCAGCGGGGGTTGGGCTGGGTGAGCTCTGGAGCTCCCTGTCACCCAGACATTGCTTGGATTCTAGGATTCTCTGACATGTTCAGAAAGCACACTAATTTAGGAGGAATTTGCTTTGGTTGTTGGAAAAAAAAAAAAATCAATTATTGTTTTTTCTTTTTTTCTCCAACAGGCTCATATGAGGCCACTGAGGATGATGTTGATCCAGCATGAGGCCAGTGGAGCTCTTCACCAGCCATAATGCCACTTGGCTGCATGCCACACAAACTGCCTCCTCAACATCCAGGTGAGGGACAGGGGACTCCTGCTTCTCAGCTCTCAGCCCTGTATGTTGCTGGTGCTGAGTCCAGACTGTGCCCTGGGTCAATTGGAACATCAATTAAATGGTCACAGAGAGCTTAGTGCTTTGCTGGGCCTGCTCAGTGATCCACACATTCCTTCCCTCTCACTTTCCACTTGGAGCACCAGGTTCTTTCAGGAATTAACCAGCTTCTTGCTCCTCTTCCACTTCAGGAGTTGTCATATTTCAGCTGCCTCTGTTGCCAAAGCTCCTCTTTCTCCTGGTGTCAGGAATGGTGGGGTCTGATCTGCAGGAGGGAGGATGTCTTTGGCCATCACCACAGCTCCTGGGAAGGGGTCTGTGCTTGGCTTGCTGTCATGTGTGTTTGAGTGGGGCACTGCAGCTCTCTGCTGAGCTGAACTCCTGGCTTTAAGGGTTGTTTGGGGTTGTTTTTTAAAGGCTTGGATGCAGCTGTCTGGAATTTCCACTCCACTATGTTCATTTGGCCTTGCTTGTAATGAGCTGAATTTCATATTGCCTGTACTGCACAGTCAGCTTGCTACACAGAATCTTAACAGCTTTAATAATTCCCCTAACCATCCAATTAGACTAATAATAAAGGCTTAATTACATATCCAGTTAATCATCAGATTTGTTCACTGAATGGCTTTAATTGGTAGATAGAGCTGTTACACTCTTTCATTTTGAAAGCTATCACCCATTTTTGCTCACAGCTATATCCACCCAATTGTTTTGGTGGTTGGGACTTGACCAGCACTGCTGAAGACAATCGGAAGGCTCAGGAGCCAAGGAGCAGCCCCCCAGTGCAGTGGGAGCACCATCGTCCAGGCAGGGCCTCCCTACCCTGCTCCGTGCTGCTCGTGCTGAAGAAAACTCCAAATCACAAATGGCTGCTTTGCAGCTCTCCAGAAAGGGAGCTGCTCTGTATTCTGCCCAGGTAGTTCCCTGTTAAAGACTCTGGGACCTGGAAGCCCCTTGGCTTTGTAGGATTCAATAATACACCACCTAAGCCATTTTGAAATAGATACTTCAGTAGCCCTGAGTCTTTTCTTATTATGGAAACATATAAATTGGCTCATCCTGTAAAACCCTTCAGTTTTAAAAATGTAAAACCTAATTGCCTTATGGACATTCAAAGAATGGAGGTGCTTCTCTGGGGAGGTTTTGCACTGAACCAAAAGATGACAGAACTAGTTACTGATTAAAAAGAAAAGAAGAGTTAACCTCTTGATGCCAGTCGTCAGGATTTCCCCCACATCCATTTCTGCCTGGTTTAATTGCTACTTTATTTCTACACCACACAGACCTTACTTCATTTTCTTCAGGGTTGAATGGGGTAACTGGTTACAGAAACCTCATTGTCCCAGTCATGTTCCCTTCATGCTTTCAAATCAAATGCCCTGTACCACTGCAAAATCATTTCCTTCCTTTAACAAGCCTTCTAGTATTGTGAGTTCAGAGGACTGGTGCTCAGTGTTGAGCTTTAGCTGACAATATTGACCTTCTCTGCAGTTTGGGAAGGTATCATTTGAAACTACCTTAGCTGGGGGGGAAGCTTCTAGTATGTCAAGAATAATTATTCTGCCTTTGCATAAATAATCTGTTATCAGAGGAGAAGAAACGGTGATATTTTTAGCAGGCTTTCCACCCTGGGGAAGTAAATGACACATAAAAATGAACATTCAAAGTCTTGGTCTATAGAAAAAGGAGCAGTGTGTGACAGCAAAAAAAAAAAGTGCAATCCAGTGAATTAGTCCAACTCATTATTGGTGCTGTACACACTTGCTGCCTTCCCTTCCCTGCCCTGTAGCTGGAATATGAAACAGAAGCCGTGAGCTGCCTGCCTGGCCCCTCTCTGATTGGATGCCACCTCCAGCATGGCAGCCAGCATCAAGGAGCTGGAACTGGGAAACATGCAGAGCAGCCCTTCCTTCAAGGGCCTGTCACCAGCTCTCTTTCAGTGTAGTTAAGTGGTTGAGGTTTAACAGGCAGCCCAGCTCCCCCTCACAGCTCATCTGAAGGGGAGGAGGGCTGCATGTACAGATCAATAGCACTTTGACAAACTGGGCTTCCATAGCTGGATCCCTTAAATAAAAAAAAAGAAAGAATAAAAGATTTCAGTAAATTCAGAGATGCTGAACATCAAGTGAGAGGAATGATCCTACTCCAGCAGTCTTAGCTTCAGAGTCCTGGGTTTGTCTGCTGCAGGAGCTGTAGAGCTGGTCAGTGTGCATCTTGTGCAGGAAGATTGAGCAGGGGCAAGGAGGGTGCAGTGTGAAACCTTTCACTTCTCTGCAGATAACTAATGTGGGTTTCATCATGTGCCTGTCTTCATGGCACAAACATAATTCTTTCTGTAATCCCCACTGTCCATCCAGGCTGGGGATGAAGGGACAGAGCAGCCCTGCAGGAAAGGACTTGGCGGTGCTGAGAGAGGAGCAGCTGCCAGGAGCAGCCAGGGTGAGCTGGAGCCCAGCAGCCAACCCAGCCTGGGCTGCAGCAGGAGCAGTGTGGGCAGAGATGGAGAGAGAGAGGGGATCCACCTGCTCTGCTCTGCTCTGCTCTGGGCAGAGCTCCCCTGGAGCCCTGTGTCCAGCTCTGGAGCCCTCAGCACAGCAGGGACATGGACCTGATGGAGCAGGGCCAGAGGAGACCACAGAGATGCTCAGGGACTTGAACAGCTCTGCTCCCAGCACAGGCTGAGGGAGCTGGGATGGTTCAGCCTGGAGAAGAGAAGCTCCAGGGAGACCTTAGAGCACCTGCCAGTGCCTGAAGGGAGCTGCTCCAAAGCCTGCAGAGGGGCTGTTTGCAAAGGCCTGGAGTGAAAGGCCAAGGGACAATGGTTGAAATGAACAAGGAGTGGATGGAGAGGAGAACTAAGGCAGAAGTTGTTTCCCAGCAGAGTGGTGGGCACTGGCACAGGGTGCCCAGGGAGGTGGTGGAGACCCCATCCCTGGAGACATTCCAAGTGGGGTTGAGGAGGCTCTGAGCACCCTGCTCTAGTTGAGATGGCCCTGCTCTCAGCAGGGGTTGGGCTGGGTGAGCTCTGGAGCTCCCTGTCACCCAGACATTGCTGGATTCTGTGATTCTACAATTCTCATGGGCTTGGGCTCATCCTGCACCATCTCATCTTGCCTGCTGGTTCTCCCACGAACCAGCTAGGGGTGGCACAGCCTGTCCTTTAGCAGAGGACAGAACAGGGGGGGTTGAGCAGATATTTTTTTTTTTGCTCATTCCTCTTGAATGTGAAACTTTCAAGGGTCTAAGGACACTCTGCAGCAGTGGAGACACTTCTGTCCTCCTGGTTTGTAAATGCCAAGCACTAGAGGGGATCTGTGGCAATGGGTGGCTGCTGTTCTTTACCCTCTGCTGTGCCATCACTGTCCTTGGAGTGCAGCAGAGGCCACTCAGTGCCCATTTCTTGCCCTGCTGAGGGCCAGTGCAGGGCCTTCACCATGAGTTTCAGACAGAGTCATTTTGTCAGCTTCCATTTGTTAAAGGCTTGTTAAAAATCAGGAGCTTGTCAGTTTGCTGGTTGTTTCTCTGCCACACACTGTTGGCTGTGGTCAGGTTGAGACTCTTCTCCCTGTCCCTGCCATTATGCAGTGCAACCATAGCAAGAATCTTCCTGCTTGATGATGGTTCGTTAAGTGCATACAGTTAAGCATCTGTTCAAATTAAAATGTTAAACTTTATGGCATTTAGGTTGACTATCAAGTGTGTTCAGTACAAATACCACGTTGCAGTACTTGTCTTTTTAATATTTTATTATGCTGTCCCCAGATTAGCTTTTTATCTTTTCTTTTCCTGACCCTTTCAGACTCTGCTGAGAGAAAAGCTGCAGCTTGTTCTTGCTTCTCCAAAGGCACCCCCAGTTCTGCCCTGGCCTGTCCCTGTGGCCTCTCAGTTCTTGTTTGTTTCCCCTGGAAATTATCTTTCCTTTTCACACTTTACATCAAACATCATTTCTTTCTCACGTTTCTTCAGCTGCATTTAAACCTCCTAAGTGTTCCCTTTTATTTTTGTCCACCCACAAGAACAGTAATTAGTCCTTGGAAAGTTGATAGACCTGCAGACTCGCCCCTTGCTGAGTGAAGTTGTCTTGTGATTGTTACTGTGATTCCTCCTTTTCTCATCCCTCTGCCTCCCAGCTGCTGGGCACAGCCTTGGCAAGCAGTCAGTGGAAGTTCTTTGGGGAAGAGCTTCATGTTTCCAGCTGTTTCTTTGCAGCTTCTGGTGCACTCTAGGAATTATTTCAAGGAATTAGACAGGGACTTTTGTCCAGGTTTCCATTTAAAATCTTTCTTTTCCTCATCCCGGACCTCTTGAAAAAACAGAATATCTGTGAGGCAGTGTTACCCTGCAAAGCTAGGTGCTGTGCTGTAGTGGAGGAACCTGGGTGATTTGGGAAGCTGGGATTGATCCATGTAACATCTAAAAACCAGAGCAGCACATGTGGAAAACGAGGGAAAGAAAGAAATGAGGGAACATTACCATGAAGTCTGAAGTTCCTTTCTTTGGAGTTCATCTTTTCCTAACTTTACAGGGACAGAGATTTTCATCTCAGAAGTATGTTAGTGTCAAATCCAATTCAAAGTGCCAGGGGAAAATCCAGCATCCACTAAAAGAAGAAACTGCAGAAGCAGGCTAATCTGTATTTTTCAACTGCTTCACTGGAATCTTCACTTTTCAGTCTCCTTAGCAAACGATGTGACCTGCAAACTGTGTGTCCCTATTCTCTCCAGTGCTGGCACTGGAGGGTTTTCAGTCCAGGCATCCACTGAAAGAAATTAACTTGCATCACAGTATTTGTCATTTTAGGGCTGACTTTTGTCACTGTGTCACTGGTGATTGTTGTCTGAAAGGCTCCTTTTCTGTACACAGATTTTATGTAACATCTGATGAGCCCTTGAGAGGTAATCAATTGCTGTCTGAATTCCACTGCCTGAGAAAATGCTCTGTGCCTGTCAGGTGAGAAGTTCCACTGGAGTGCTGCAGTGGTAGGTACTGTGCCTCAGGTGGGTGCTGCCAACCCAGGCACTCTGCCTTGGGGAGCAGCCTGAGCAGCTGCCCCTGGAGCCTTCAGAGATGAAGTCACAGGATTTCTCTCATATATGGCTCTCTAATGCCAATAGTGAGATGGATTTACATTCATTTTTATTTCAGTTTTTATCCCCACTGTGGCCAAGCATCTGGTGGACTTCAAAGTTTTTCTCTCCCACTTTGCAATTCTTCTCTCCTTTATTTCTCTGCCATGGTGACAACTCTCAGATGGGTTTTTGGGCATCTCTTCTTAACCTGGGCACAGCACATTTCTGATGGGCCCCATCCAGAGAGTACCCAGGGCTGCTTCACCAGGCTGAGGGAATGAGCTCAAGCCCTTCCTCACTCACAGCCTGCCCTGAGAAATGGAAACTCAGGGATTTTCTGCAGGAATTACTACTCCTGGATAACTGGGAAGAGGAGAGAAAACAACGTAGCAAGGAAAGCCTTCAGAAAAAGAGAAAGTAGGTGATAAAAATAGGGCATTTCCCTGACTGAATTTCCAAGCTCTACAGCAAGAGGTTTCACTCCTCCTTTTTTGACCTTAAAAAAAAAACATAAGGGAAGGATGCTGGTACCCAAAACGATATTGTTAGTTTTTTAATAGATTTGAAGTACTGCTCACAAGAACTGCGATTTATTTTGCTGCTGTTGCTGACACTGGAATTGGATGTTCATTCAGTAGTACCAAGGCCTGTAATGAGACAATCCACACCACAGATCCCATGAACCTGGGGACCAGCAGAAAGGTGGCACAGTCATTCTCCAGCAGTATATCCCCCCTTCTTGCCACTATCTTCTTGATCTAAACTGGGCATGCAGTATAATAATAGCTCTGATATTAATGTAGCTATTAAAAATAAGAAATAAATCCATAACCAGTTGTAGCAGTAAATTAAAAATATAGATTTTTTTTCTTTTCACGAGGTGAAAGGATATGCTGTGCAAATGAACGTGCATGCAGTCGAAATGTGAGTGCACAACAAAATTGTGTGTGCTAGCCAATTGTGTAATGCCCAGCGTTTCAGCTATAAATGAGCCCCATCTGGTGGTGATGGAAAGTTACAACTGAAGTCGTATCTGCGGGGAAAAGCTTCCCAAAAAAACCCTCTGCATCTCTTTGTGGGTGCACCATCATCTCCACACCCTTTTGAAGTGTTCTCTGTGCAATATCTTCCTAAAAATGGAAATGTGCTGCTGGGAGGTCTGCAGGAAGGTTCTGCGTCTTGTGGAGCTTGAAGTTTGATGCAAATCAGCTTGTGCTGTACCAACTTCTTCATGTGTGTGGCTCAAATGTCAGCATTTCAACCATCCCCACTTGGCTTCTGTTCAGGCTGTCGTGTTGAGGTCACTGCCCAGTGTGAACCTGCTGCATTTTGTGCTTCCATAAATGAGATTTTTTTTTCCCCTCGCTCCAATCCATCGGTATCCCCAAGGTCCAGTGTTTCAGGTTTGGTTCCTTTTCTCCTGATATTTTCAGGAGAGTTAGAAGGCAAGAGGTGTGTCTGGATCCCTGTGGGCAGAAGGAGGAGGGTGGTGGTCACTGTGAGCTCTGTGCCCGAGGCTGGGGCAGTTTGTTGTGCCTGGGAACACTTCAGCTGCTCGTGCACGTGGCACCTCCCTCAGTTAGCTCTGCTAGTTAGTTAGCTCTGTAACTAGTTAGTGAGCTCTGTTAGCTAAATTAGCCAGCTAAAGCAGTTTCACAGTGTTCTGGTTTCTGTTAGTGAGCTGCATGGCTCTCAGCTTGAGCTGTGAATCCTAACAGGCCCTTTTCCAGCACAGGCTGCTCTCCTGACCAAGCTGGGGAGGGTTTGCTGTCTGGGACACCCTGGGAGAGGAGCTGAGCTCTGCCTGTTAAACCACACCCTGCACAGCCCCCCTTCCACTGACACTTCTACCCTCCTGCCCTCTGCTGCTGTGACTTGCTGTGAATCTCCCTAGAGAAGCTATTTAGTGGAGCTCTGTGTCTGGGATCCTACGAGATCCTCCTTCTCCCTTCTTAAACTGCAGTGGAACTGGAAGGTTCCAAGTGCCATTCCCAGAATGGAGGGGCATGTGAGCTGTTAATTGTGGTGTAGGCAAAGCTGCTTTTCATTGAGGCTTTAAGTCCCCAAATCAGAACCAACACCAATGTCTGGAGGGGTCAAAGTTGCCCATTTCTGCTCTAGAGTTAAATGAAACAGTGGTGTGTTCAGTTTTTGTCTGGATTTGGATTGATACTGGGGGCTGTTGAAATTAGAGTTGCTCTTTGTATTGTTAATGATACAACATGATTCTTCTCAGCCTTCTGTCTTTAAAACGGATCATGACTTTTGTTTGGATTTGCCTTTCCCTTCACACACTCTGTTCAGGAGCCAACTCTGCAAGAGCTGCACGTCTGCACTGCATGATTTCAACAGGCTCTCTGCATTCCAAAGTGGTCACACTCCTGTTTTGGGTCACAGATTCTGAGGCCTCCTCATCATTCTACTAAGGAAACACCACAGGATCTGTCTCCTGGTGCCATGGGTTTGTCTCACTGGGTCAAACAGGAGCTGTGCCAGGTCAGGTGGCTGTAACCCATGGTCAGAAGTCCTGAGAGGGAATAGGAGTTGGGCAGAGGGAATCTGTCACTGCCTTGTGGGGACGACTGCTCTGTACTTTGAGCAGCATCAGTGATGTCCTGGGTGGGAGGTAGTAGGATGGGAGCAATCAAGTCTGAGAACAGCAGTAGCTAATTAATTGATTAATATATTAGCAGGAAAAGAACTAGACTGAGGGGAAGGGAAGGTTTGAATTGGGAAATCTTACCAAAAAGATTTAAATTCCAAACATTGTTGATCTTTTAGGCAGAGTAAATCATCCTTTGACAGAAGAGGATTTTTGAGAACAATGGCTAGAAGCTTTAAGAGGCCACAAACCTCTGTGATGGTTTCTAGTGGGCATAAAAGTTTGAATGAATCAAATTCACACAGAACTCAGTCTTTGGCTTTGGAGTGTTTGATTGTGAGCAGAATGCATTTATCACAACTGTGAGATAGATTTTCTGGAGCACTGGATGCAGAGGGATGGCTGAGTTGGATTGTTTGCCAGTGTGGATCTCCTCAGGAGCTGGAGCACAGAACCAGAAAACAGAATTGCTTTTCAGAAGCTGAGACTCCTGAAGCTGTACTTGTTAGGCCTGTGTTTTGTTTCTGGCCATTCTGTTCAGAGACAGAAATGAGCATAAAGCAGAGGAGTTGCTCTAACACTCAGTAGCTGGTCTGTAATCTGTATTTATAGGGTAAATGTAAACCAGCTTTACAATAAGTATTTCTAAAGTCTAAGTGAACACTGCCCTTTTTCAATAACTATACTTTGAAAACCTGATAAAAATTAAGTTTAGTTTGCAATAATTGTTTGCCAAACTTGTCTTTTAGCAGCTTCTTATCCCTATTAAAGCAATTCTTCCAGAGCCCTGTAGCAATGGACTGAGAGGTAATCTTTCTGAGAAGAACGAAGAAATCCAAACATGGGTTGCTCAGGGTATTCGTTTAATGTGCTGTTGTCATAACTTTGGATGATGAACAGCTGATCTGATGGCAGCAAATGTGAGTTGAGGGACCTGAAGCTCTGCAGTGTCACCCTGGGCTCTGAGCAGGGCTAGAGCTCAGCTTGGATTCCCTCCTGAGGATCAAGGTCTCCCTGAGCTCCTGACTCTTCACTCAAGTCCAGCAGTGTTCATATTGCTCTGAGAGAGGCCCAGGTACCTGCACACCAGAAAACACAACAAAATAGCCTGTAAGTGCCTTGTGGTTTTGGGGTGCCACTAAATGGGTTTATGCTGCCTCTGAGACATTACTTGTGTGCTATAGGCACATGCATCCTCCTGCAATAAAAATCATTTCAAGCTGATGACTACCCATGGCATGCTCAGCAGTATTTGGAGAAAAAGGCAACTTATTCATGTGCCTGGGTTGAATTATTGCTGCTTGAAAACGCTGGATTATAGTTTTATAATGTTTTAATGAGTAGTCAGATCACTAACAAATCCCCAACAGCCTGCATGGTTTACTGGCTGACTGGAAAAAAAGGGAAAAAGAAAACTAAATTCTAAGAAAAAGGGGAATATTTTGTCAGCAGAGTATTTGGCATCTTCTTAAAAAAATATGTTATTCTGTGATTTATTTCTAAAAAAAATTAAAATATGATTTTTTATTTATGATATTTATTTCTAATAAACGATCTTTCTTGGCAGGTAAAAATCATATGCAGAGGCTCTTTAAATTCAGTCCCTCGTGGCACCACTGTTAAGGGAGAGAGTTTCAGGCGTCTGGAGCATGTTGTCAGTGCACCCCACCTGTGCCTGAGCATGGGATGCAGCCACAGCAAGAAGATTTTAAAGCCCTGACTGAAAACATGTTTGTGCTCCTGCCATTGGGGATGGAGGGCAGAACAAGAGTTCATGAGCTACACTCACTGCTGGAGCAGAAAACTGGCACCCTCTGCACCAATCCCCAACTGTTTTTTTCTCTCAGGATACTACTGTATCACATATTTAGAGTTCCTTCATTGATGACTTAAATATTGTTGTATTTGCTCCAAAAATCCAAGTTACCAGCTGTAAAATTAACTGTATAGGATGCACCATGTGGCCTGAGTCTTAAAAGACTTGATCCCACAAAGCAGGAGGAATATGTACTGATCCTTCTAGTTGTAATCACTTCCCATTACCGTTTATCATCATTTTGCAGTGCTCTGGCTGGATGGCAGCAACCCCACATGGCTGTTGCCATTAAAAGATCATTTGCCAGCAGCACAGGGTGCTGTGTGGGCTGCTTCCCAGGCTGGCTCTGGAAGCTGAACACAGCAGCTCGTGTGCCACTGTGTGCCTGCTGCTGGGAGCTGGGGAGTTGGTAATGACACCCATTACACCAGTTTTTTTCCCCCACTCTAAATCTTGGAGGTGTTGTTCTTTCTCAGAAACAACAGGCTAACCTGCAGCCCTGGGTAGAGCCAGGCTGGGGTTGCATTTCACTTTGAGACCCTCTTCCATCAGCTGGAGATGCAGGAGCTGGTTCATTCCCAGGAAGCAAAGGAGCCAGCAGCTTCTCTCCCATTTCTGACAGCTTCTGCAAGGAAGGTGATACTGCTGCAGCTTCTGGGCTGGGTAAGCTCCTGTTGGCCATGCCAGAGCTGCTCTGTGCTGGCACCTGGCCTGGAGGTGCTGGGGGACAATGTGAGAGCTGCTCTCTGGGCTCTGGGAGTCAGGAGTTGAAGCTGAGGGTGTAGGGTTGATTCTGTTGCACGGGGGTAGCATCACTGGAGTGATTTTGGGGGGGGTGTGGAATAGAAACCTTCAAATGCTGCTGTCTCCATTGGTGCTGTGTTATTGGTGCTGCTTTGTCTCTTCTGTGCTGGCTAAATCGCTTGAAATTGGGGACTATTTATTTAGTTTCATAATCCCCCTGTGTGTAATTGAGTATCCCCATTCCACAGATAAGGGACTAATTGATTTCCTCACATTATGCAGGGAATTTGGCAGAGCGGAGAGTTGAACACATGTCTCCAGAGCCTGAGATTCCCTTAGTACTTACTGGGCCATGTTATTTCCCCCTGTCTCCCCCTTTCCCCCCACTCTGTTCCTCTCTTTTTTTTGCCAGTTTGGAGACATGGAGAGGGTAGACTGAGCATCTGACTGCAGATGTCAATTCAGAGCTGTGTCCTAAATAAAACCCCACTCTGGCCACACAGAGGACAGCACTGCAAGGAGAATTTGGGTGGTAATGGATGTCAAAGGACAGAGCCAGAGTTCTGCATCAGTTGGCATCTCTTGGTGGGCTCTGGATACCTGCTGTTAGCAAGCAGGGCTGCAGGAGGAAAACTCAGACCTCTAGTAACAGGTTAGTGGTTTTCATCCTAAAATGCTTGCTTGTTTTCTTGCTTTCTTTTTTACAGAGCAACTACTTAGAAGAGGCACGTGTTCAGTGATTAGTATTTGAAAAAAAATCCCAAGCTGCCCTCTGCTAAGAGCTGCTGCTGAATGATGAGCTGTTCTGTGTCTAGTGAAAAGCTCTGGGATCTGTTGAGTAGAAATGTGGTCATTGAAACCATGTTCTGGTGGATACCAAAACCAGATATTTTCTTCCACTGCTTTAGAATATAGAAAGGAAAGGTTTTATTTACTACCACTAAAAGTAAAAAAAGAAGTTCTAGGAAAACAATTGCCACTACAGAAGCAATTCACAGTGAAAATTCACATTGCCAACCAAACTGGCACAGATGCCAACATGGGTCTTGCTTGATCTAGTCCTTCTAATTTGGACTAGGTTTTTTTTTTTAAGACTGTAATATTTCCTAATATTTTATTAGAAATCATTCTTCTGGAGTTATAAAACATGTATACTCCTTTTCCTAAGAGGCCCAAATGGCTACAGGTCTTTCAAGTTAAATGCTGTACATAATTAGATAATTTTAAAAATGCATCTTATTTACCCAGCAGTGATTTCAATCTCTTGACAACACACAAATAAGGCAGATGATTTTTTCAGTGTGTATTTACAAAGCTGCCTAGCTGTTCAGTCAGTGTGTGTACTGGTAGCTTGCACAAATATATACTTTAGTAGATTGAAGCTGCAACTTGCAGCATGCAAATATGAGCTGGGGAGCCCTCACTGGGGCTGATACTGCTATGAATGTTCAATTATAAATGTAGAAACCAGTTTTTAAACCCCTCAACATATCTGTCTTAACAGCAGCTCAGATCTGCTTATAGGAAACGCTCTTTGCTTGGGGGACACAGTAGCACAAACCCCACCTTTTGCAACTCAGCAGATTTCTGCTGCCCTGGTTGAACTGGGAGGTGGCTCTGCTCTGGAAGGCAGTGTTGGTACCACTTCAGGAGAGGCTGCCTGTGGAGTTTAATGGATGTGCCAGGGCTGCACTGAGAGCTCTGCTTCTCCTGAGGCACCAAATGCCACAGGTAGAATAGAATCATAGAATCATAGACTGTCTTGGGTTGGGAGGCACCTCCAGAGGTCAGCCAGTCCAGCCTCCCTACACATGTAGGTCAGATGCTGAGAGCCTCATCGAGGCTGAGCATTCAAGGTCCAAGTTTCCAGCAAGGTTCCAAACAGAAAGCACAAATGCAAGTGAGAATGTGGAAGAACTTGAAAAGCCAGGTTGATCCAAAGCCAAAGTGCTTCCTGATGTCTTTGTACTGTGGATTTTGGGAGAAGGTGGCTTACCAGGCTGATATGGTTGGCTGTACCTGGCCTCCTGTCTGGCACTGACCTGGTACCTCAGCCTGGTAAACGGGGGCCCTGATGCAGGAGGAATGCTGTTTTGGGAATCAAAGAGAGAAACTCTGGTTAAGGAAAATAAATTGCTATTGCTGATTATCTGCACCATGCACAGCAAATCCCTTTGCTTGACATTCTTCCCTGTGATCAGCCAAGGGTAACAACCAGAGTGGACAGAGGAGGTGCCATGAAGTGTTAGGACTTTTCTTCTGAGTCAATGTGTTGAATAAGGACTCCAGTGATGCTGGAAGGGTCTTCCTAGAAAGTGAAGGAGGTTGATTTCTTCCTGTCCAGAGGAGAATGGCTGATCTGTTGAGAAGCTATCCCTTAATGTACGAGATCATCTTTGTAGGTCACTGAAATAAGGGGCATTTTCATTTACTCTTCTAGTCTGAGCCCTTCACACACCCCTTGAGTGTCTCTTCTGCTGGGCCTTGCTTCTGCTCTGCACTGCCTGCTGGTTCTGCCATCAGCCATGCCAGTCAGCTGAGCCACTTCAGAGACCAGAGGTCATAGTCACAGCTTCCAGAGCCCTTCCTCCCTTTGCTGGATGGAGGCAGGTGCCTCTGCATCTGCAGGACACGGTGTCCTTCTGCTATGAGGCTGCCATCCCCATTTCAGGTAGGCCGGAGGATAAGGAACCAGCCAGAACTGGGATTTGGTTATAGCCTGGCAGAAATGCTGAAGATGTTGGCATGTCTTTTCCCAGGGCAATGATGGATTTGCCTCGAGAAATGGAAGAGTCCTGTTCCAGACTGTTCCTGCACAGGGGTGTATCCTAGGAGTAGATGAGCCACAGGAGCTCAGCCTCCTCTGCACCGAATTGAGCGGACAGATGGAAGCCAGAGCACCACACGTGCTGGCCAACGTGTGCTTTGAGCTCCACCCCCTTGGCAGAGTTGTGCCAACCCGGTGCTCTTGGGGGCAGAACCAGCCCAGGATGGTGAGGAGGGCAGTGCTGTTTGTCCTTGCAGAGGTGGTGCCAGGCTGAGACCACCTTGGCTCCCCGCTCACAGCACACGCACCACGCCGGCCCTGGGCACCTAAGGACCTGGCATCACTCTCCCAGGTCTCCGGTTGATGCCAAGTGTCTGGGATGCATCAAGCACAGTGTGTGTGAGCCACGTGCCCGGGGGTGGGTGGAAGGAGAGGGATCCCTCCTCCCTGCCGTGGCTCCATCTGGCGCGGTGCGGGCCAGGGCGAGGAGCTGGTCCCTGGAAGCCACCCCGCGCTCCTGCTTCCTTAGCTCCAGGCCATTGCTCCTTGTCCTGCTATCTTCTGAGACCAGAGAATTCCCTTCCTTCATTTATATTATTACCTTGAAGGTATTTATAGACTGTGATTGAGGCCCCCTGAGCCTTCTCTCTTGGAGACTGGGTAAGTTTAGCTCCCGCTGTCTCTCCTCACACGTCTTACCCTCTAATTCCTCCATTGCCTCTTCGTTTTTCCTCTCATCTTTTAAACACTTTTCCCAAACTCCAAGCAGCTGAGCCAGCTGTAGCAGGGCCATGCTATTAATGCCTGTTTAATAGTCACTTTTCCCTCGAATTCATCCAAGCCCAGTGCTTTGCTTGTGCCCTTGCACGTAGCATTGCACGCTCCCATTTCATCGACTGCTGTCAGACAGAACATCTTTTCTTCTGCCTTGGTGTGTCTCTCACTCCACAACACCAGGGCTGTTTTGCTGTTTGGCTCTATTTTTATGGTTATTAAAATTAATATGTGATTTATGCTTCAAACATTTCTGTTCTTGCTGATCTCAATTTGGTTTTTATACAGATCTGGGAATTTTTTTTTGGTTGCTTGGTTTTTATTTGACCACATCAGTGTTTTAGGCCACCTTGTGCCTGTCTAAATGTGGAAAATACACAGGTATTGAAAGATGACTGGGAGCTGACAAATACATGCCACTCTTCAAAGTAAAAATAACTTTTACCACCAATACCTGCATATGGTGTATTAGAAATGTAAACACATCCACCTCACTAAAACTCACCCACTCAGCCACTGCTCTCCCCAGGGGGGTGAAAAGCTGAACTGCTGTGACCATTCCCTTACAAAAGGCTGAAGACAGAGGAATGAATCATCACTTTTTTTCATCTGCCAGGTCCTTTATGACAGGAGCTGAACAGTTGATGTGAAAAAAACAGATTTTCCCTGATACTGGTAGTCTCAGAGTCTTTATTCCAGCAAGAGATTAAAAAATATCATGATGATAGTGAACACTCAGCACAGGGGATCAGATGCTGTAGGAGAACTGATCATGTAGGAAGAGCAGTGGTGAGCACTGAGCTGAGACATCTTTTCTTGGGATTGGCCAGGTTCCCTCCAGGGACCTGCTGCAGTTCCTGTGGCACTTGTAAGCCAAATGGGACAGAGCAGAGCTGCTTCTGTCAAACTCATTGATAAGCACCAGGCCTTGTAGTTGATTTCTGATCATTAAAATAAATAAATAACAATTGCAAGGCTGCCTCAGTGAGAAAAGGGACTGAAGTTTTGCTATTTGAAGAAGGATGTTGGGGTAGGATGTGGATGTTTCCCTGGACTGAACAGGGATAAAGGTGTCCTCTTGGCATACTGAGGGAAAACCTCAGGAGCTTCATAAATGGTGGGGCTGAAACTGCATGAAAACTAGGAACAACAACAGAAAAAGTGGAAAGAGAGCAGGAGTGTCCCTTTGGCACCCTGCCTGTCCCCTTCCAGGTGGTCACTGCCTCTGCCTGAGCTGGGCAGCAGGGCCAAGGTGGTGAGGAACCATCCTCTTCTGAGCTGCCTGAATGCAGAAATTGCAGCCCCAGGGCTCAGTCTGGGGGGTTGGAGTTGGCTGGATGCCCTCCTGGCAAGGAGCTGGGATGGGGCAGGGTGAGGCACCAGCTCTGCCACTGCCCTGTGCTGAGGTGCCAAGCAGTTGGTAGAGGAGAAATGGAAACCAGGGAATGTAAAGAATATGCTTTCACTGGATGCTTTCTTCACCTTACTGTTTGCCTGTCAGCATGAGATCATTATCTCCTGGCAAGGTTCTCTTCCATTGACATTATCTCTTAATTATATTAAAGTGAAAGAAAAAAAACTAATGTTTTACTGTTCTGAGGCTAACCAGCTTTCAGCACATAGTGTATTTCCCACCTGCATGTTTCAGACAGTTGTTCCAAAGAATTTAAATAATAAATAAGAACGAAATGGGACTAAATGTAGAATTCTCACCCATACCAAACAGTGGTATTTACTTCTTGGTCAAATTACAGGCCTGGCTTGTAGCTTTAACTGCCAGACAGTTGGGAATGAATTGATCTTTTTCTTATGACTGTGTTTTAAATCCTGCTCATTACTGGCAGTGTCTGAATGGCAGCCACCCTTTTAATTGCTGTGGAGCACAAACAGAGGGAAACTGCATTCATTCCTCAGGCAGTAAATCCTGAAGGGTGTCCTAGAACTGGGGATGGGGGAAAATGTGCTAATAACTGGACACGGTTTCATCATTAGGGATTGAGTTTTGCACATAAATTAGGCTGATTTTATCTATAATTTTATCTGTGAGAGCTTTCTTCCAAACTGTCTGCCATGTACTGATCCTGGTTTTCTGTCCTGAAAAAAATAAGTGAGGATTAAAAAGTTTGGGGTTTTTTTTTTGTTGTTGTTTTTTTGGTTGTTTTTATTCCAAATTTATAGAAATTGTATTTTGTGCTATCTTTCCATGAAGGAACGAAGAGAAGTTTAGGTGTGGAGGCAAGTGAGGCATTTTGTGCATGTTGGAAAGTCACTAGACCTTTGCTCAGAGTTGCTTGTGGAGAGGTTGTTCAAAGCAAAGCAGAGCTTTACATTCTTCACACTTCCATCCCATGCAAACTATAAAACCTCCCTGACCCTGCACAGCCCCAGAGGATCCTCAACCACAAGTGAAATCATCACCACCTCACAAATTCTGTTTCTTCAGTTTTTATTCTTCTGCACTTGTGTTTTGATTTAGCTCACAAGCACCTTGTGGAATTGCACCCAATCAGAAAACCTAGAGTAACTCCCTAAAATTCTGATTTCTCTTCTTTTCCTTTCCTCAGGGGTGGGGAAACAGCCCTGGCACCTTGGCATCAGTGACCCTCTGTGCTGGAGAGAGTGAAATTCAGAGGCAGCTGTCAAAGGACCAACACTCCTCAGGTTTTCAACGCTTGCTAACTGTGCTTTGGACTTGAATTGACTCTCCTTGGGCAGTTTGGCCTGAGTAGCTGAGACCCAGCTCAGCCCAGCAGGGTGCTGCTCCCCCCTGACATCTTGCTGTGGTGAGAACTGGGATAACAGGAGCAGGCAGAGTGGAGACTGGGGCTGGATCCCAAGCAGCAGCTGTGGTTGTGATGGCCTGTGAGTTGCCATGCTCTGCTTCTGAAAACTGCTTCTGCTTCTTCACTTTTTCTTACATGATGGTACAGGTCCATATGTAGCTTGTTTTGCTAGGAAGTTTTTAATTCTCCTTTCTTTCTGCTTTACCACATTGTCATCCAGGCTCTTTACAGTGTCAAGGGTCAGGTTACTCTTCTTCAGCTAACCAGCAAGACAGAGTGTCTCAGCTCCTGGCATTCTGCAAGTACTCCTGACAGTCTTGGGCTGTGTGGGAAAAGCAAAGCTTTCTCTTCTTTACTTCATTGAAACTATCATCACTGTCACTGCTGCCATTAAACCCATGTGAAGTATGTTATGGCTGGGTAGATCTGTCATTGGAATTGATGTAGAGAAGAAAATCTCTTCCTTCCTTTCCTTTTTCCTTTCCTTCTTTCCTTGCCTTCTTTCCTTCTTTCCNTCTTGTCTTGTCTTGTCTTGTCTTGTCTTGTCTTGTCTTGTCTTGTCTTGTCTTGTCTTGTCTTGTCTTTCCTTTCCTTTCCTTTCCTTTCCTTTCCTTTCCTTTCCTTTCCTTTCCTTTCCTTTCCTTTTCTTTTCCCCTACCCCATTCGCCTTTCCCCTTTCCTTCCCTTCCCTTCCCAGTGAATGTCAGTGATGCTACCTGATGGTAACACTGTTATCCCTCATTAGCACAGCCAGTCCCTTGGTTTAGCTGATTGTATGAACACCATCATCTTCTTGTCTGCAGCTGGATCCCCTGGAACTGTTCTGATGGAAGAATGACTTCTTCACCATGAGGCACAGAACTGATTTGCTCTCCTGCCTGGCCTTTGTATTTCTAACATAGCACAGAGCTGCTGACCACAGACAAGGGGCATTTTCAGTGCTTCTAGACATGGAATAGGATCAGAAATGTCTGGGTGAAAGGGAGCTCCAGAGCTCACCCAGCCCAACCCTCCTGAGAGCAGGGACATCTCAACTAGAGCAGGGTGCTCAGAGCCTCCTCAACCCCACTTGGAATGTCTCCAGGGATGGGGTCTCCACCACCTCCCTGGGCACCCTGTGCCAGTGCCCACCACTCTGCTGGGAAACAACTTCTGCCTTAGTTCTCCTCTCCATCCACTCCTTTCTCATTTCAAACCAGTGCCCCTTGGCCTTTCACTCCAGGCCCTTGGAAACAGCCCCTCTCCAGGCTTTGGAGCAGCTCCCTTCAGGCACTGGCAGGTGCTCTAAGGTCTCCCTGGAGCTTCTCTTCTCCAGGCTGGACAATCCCAGCTTCCTCAGCCTGTGCTGGGAGCAGAGCTGTTCAAGCCCCTGAGCATCTCTGTGGCCTCCTCTGTTCAGGATGACTTGTGTTTAACCCCTGCACGTCCAGACCAGACCACAGAAGGCAGGCTTTGGAAACCTGTTACAAATGTGACTGGGACCCAAGGCACAGCACAGGCAACTGTTGTGTCAGAGTTGAGCCCTCAGGGACTAGAGGAAAAAAAAACCAACTCAACTTAGTGTGGAAGAGGTGTAGGAGGGGTCTCCTCCCTTCCAAAAGCTGAACTGGCAGCTGCTTTCCTTCCCAGTGATGCTCTTTGCTGTTTGCATGTGTTCCTTATAGAGTGGATTTCTATTTCAGGAGCTTCAAGTGCTGCAGTCACCACTTAGGTGACTCCAAAAGGATAAACCAAGAGGCAAAGGAGATGGTGAGATGTGGGGGAATGAGAGCAGCTCTGACAGGCAGACTGCAACGTGAGGGTGCAAGACCCCTTTCTGTGGATGCTTCCATCCCTGGTTGCTGCTCTGAACCCACAGCTGTGTGATTTGAGGAGAACTCATGGTTGGGGGATGCAATGCACTGGGAGCATCAGAGGGCAGGACTGGTGGCTTCTTGTGGTTGTAGGATGTGGTAGATACCAGCCCTGAGAGGTGAAGTCATGGAGTTGTTATTAAAAGAGAACCTACTGCCTTCAGAAGATGGCCATGGGCAGGGTGCTCCCTGTAGCCCTCGGGTGCTCAGGAGAGCTGGGATTCAGTGGGAGAGTTCTCTGCAGGGATTTGTGCCTTCCTTCTGCAGAGGGGTTCAGCTGGGAGCTGGGCAGGTGGAGCAGACACCTCTCTGGACACTGGTGCTGGGAGAGGAGAAGGGCAGTGCAGTCCTGAGGGGATCAGGGTCTCATGTCCCCCACACAGGGCAGCTGGGTCCCTGCCTGTACACCCCTGAACTGCCATCACTGGGCTTGGAATTCCTCAGGGACAGGCTCCTTAGCAGGAGGAGGGAAGCAACCTGGGCATCCAAGAGAGTGCTCCCCATTTCCCCCCAGCCTCGTGTGGCCTTTTGCTACTGCCAGTGGTAAATAGCAAATTTTTTTTTTTCTCATCCTTTAGGGGGGGAGCTTCACTTTTGCCCACGGTGCTGGAAAGCTTTGAGCAGCCCATCACTTACAACTTCTCAGTCTATAGGTCTGGAGGTGGAAACAAGTGTTTTCTCTCCTGAATGATGCCCCTGGAGGTCTGTATGCCTCTGACAATGCAGTTAAAGCTGCATGGCCACTGATAAAAAACGACTTTCTGGAGCTGTAAGTAACACAGTGGATAGAATAGCTTTAGTCTTGCCACAAATCTTATCTGGTGCCTCAGCCAGCTCAGCAATTACAAGAGCATCCTGATGTCCTGATGAAGTTATCAACATTTGACCTACTCTCCCCTCTCATCTTTCTCACCCACTGTATTTTCTTAGAGGAACAGCAGCAGCTGAAATATTGCTTCTGCAGTGAATGTACCTGCCTACAAATATGACAGCAGCCTGGAATTTAATTTAGGAAAATGAGAAGGCTGTTTCTGACCCAGCAACATGAGAAATGGAGTCCATTTGTCACCTGCAGACACAGAGCTCAGACAGCAGCACTACAGACTTCTTCATATTGGTCCCTGGTGGGATGCTAAGGTCAGTTGGGAGCAAGAGAATTCATCTTGTGGACCCTGCAAGGCTTAGCTCTGGTGCTCCAGGGACACTGCTGAAGCTGCTACACCCACAGCAATTCAGGCTGGAGAATTGGCAGCTGTAGTTGGAGCAGAAAATGGGAACAGAGAAAATGAGAACAGCTACAGCTGAGTGGTGGTTTGGGTTGTGGTTTTCTCCTCTGGATGTACTTTCTAGCAGTCAAACAGTTGAAGTTGTCAGTTGTCCCATGTGTTGTTAGTAGGAATTCATGCCTGGAGTTGGTACCTGCTCTTAGTGACAGGTCTAATCACTGCTGGATTTTGCTGGGAGAAGTGTGGTGCATGTTTCTGGTTGGCAGGTGGAATTTGGAATTCACTTAGTGGAAGCATTTGGACTGTCTCCTCCTGCATGCACTGACACTGCACTGCACTCCAGCTGCTGCCACTGGACCCAACTGGATTTTGGACTGTCACAGAGGAAAATAGCAGCATCAGGTGGAATCTGGGGGATGAGATTGCTAAGAACTGGTCCTTGCTGTGTTTCATTCAGCTCTGAGTGTTTCCAAGCTGCATTGACTCACAGCTTTTATGCACAGCCTGCTTCAAGCAGCTGAGGGCTTGCACTGGATTGATTCCACAGAAGTTTTGTGATGCAATAAGGAAGTGAATTGAGCAAGGTGAAGAGTCCTGGTGCTGTGGCCTAAATGTGGTGATAGTGGTTTGACTTCCTTGGAGTGCATCTCTTCAGGATTCCGTGGAGTTTGAGTGGTACACTCAAGTCTGTAGCTTAACTGTTTGAATTCTGAGCCTGCTCAAGTCCAGTCTGACACCAACTGCAGCTGCCTTTGTGTTCTGATCAGTGCAGAAGCCTTTGCAAACTTTCCCATTGCAACTGTGTAAATTACTGCAGTAGTAATTAGGCTGAGGTTGGATTCTGTTCTCTGACTTCTAGCATTGCCTCACAGAGGAGGCAGCAAGGGAATTATTTACCTTTTAATTGTAGTTCTCTGAAGGTGGGAGTCTCCATGGATTGATGCTCAGGGGGTCTCTGCTGTTGTGACCTTGGGTACTGAATGACTAGATTAAATGGTAAAGTTTAGAACTGGTCATAATGAGTTAGTACAAAAAGATGCCTTGAGGGGTCTAGATGGCATATCATAGCCCCCAACTCCCAAATCCTTTTCAGACTAATTATAATAATTAGAACTTAAATAGGAATAAAACCCCAGCTCTCAGGGGGAGGTGGGAGGATGAGTGTGGCTCTTAATAGCGGACACCATGCTCAGAGAACTCAATTATAAGCAAGTAATTTCCTTCTCTCCAAAAGGTAATTGGCCTCTTCCACATCTCTTTTCTCACAGATGATGGGGGAGAAGTGAATGGAGAGGGTGCTTGGCTGCCAATAGGAGCCAGGATTGCTGGAGAACTGGTGGAAATGGAAATCACCATCTCCCAGGATGAAGAAGAAATGTCCTGAGCACACAAAATGCCTGGTAAGATGCACATGGGAAAAAAAACCCCAACTGATAGAAATGCAGGAGGTGGGTGTTGTGGAAGAACTTTGTCTTCATTGCCCTGGGATCACATCCAGTAGCAATTCCAAAAGAGGAGCAGTTCTCAAAGCTGGATGGTGCATCACTGTTGAGAGCTCCTCACAAAGAAGTGTTCTGATTTGGCTTTAGCTGCTCCTCTGGCACTGCCAGCATTGGCCAGTGAGTTCAAATGTGGCATCAACCACATTAGAAATAAACATGCCTTCAGTTTTGCATTTCTAACACATTTAAACTTTATTGTTATTGCAGTTTTAGTTGAGGAAGTTCACTGGAAGATGCTGCCAAAGAAAGAAGCTCCAAGGGTAAATCTGAGCACCCCTCTCTCCTCCCAGATTTTCCTCCCCATGCCAGCTCTCCAGCCTGGCAGGCAGTACCACTCCCAGAGGATCTGAGTTGAAGTTTGGTGCTGCTAAAAGTAGTACTCTGTGCTACTCAGTGAAGTTTAAGAGTGGCTTCTGCCTGGATTGTGTTTATGATCCTTCCTACTAGAGGAAATAGGATTTACTGGGAATGTGCTAGTGGGGACAAAGCCTGTGGATAAAATTGGGAAGCTGTCCCATGTCCTGCAGAGGGCAGTTGCTGAGAGCTTTCACTTGACCACCTTCTGCAGACTCTCAGATGAGTTTGCAGTTAGTAAAACGCATAAAAGTTGGAACAGAAAAACATGGCTGTTAGTTTTAAAACATGTTGCAGCTGATTTCATCTGACAGTAATCTCAGCACAGAGAGCAGTTACTTACAAAACCACCTGGGTTTTTTTTCTCTTATCCTATAACTCTTTGCAGATAGAGGGGAAAAAAAATGCTCTTCTTTTCCAAAGACATGTCTTCATATACTAGCAGACTATCTTCACAGTGTGTGTGGTCTCTCAGAGTCTTCAAACTTCAGATTTCTCCATTTGCAGGGCCTCTTTTAGAGGAGGCAGCAAGGCCTTTTCCTCCAGCTGCCCCACATCACAAGGTTAATGCTCAGACCTATTTCCAGCTGGAGCAGCACTTAAGGTTGGATCTGCTAATGTGGTTGCAGGAACTTCTTGGCTGGAAGATAAAACTGACTGCTCTCAGCTTCCCGGGAATGGGTAGGTCACTGCATCTGCAGTGGACTCTTCGTAGCTCTTTGCATCAAATATTGGCAAACTTTGAAGCAGCAAATCTCCAAGTTTAAGCTGACTGGTGCTCAGCACCTGCAAAACTGGGGTTGCCATAGGAGCAAGTTGTTGCCTGAGTGACAGTGTTCTGGTGATGTCATCAGAAAACAGCCTGTTCCCAGGAATGCCTTGAACTCCAGATAGAGAAGTACTGCCCTTGGTGTAGTTCAGTGTGGGAAGAATGAGAAATGCATGTTTGTGGATGGTTATGAAACAGCTCTTTGCTGTGTTCCAGCACTCCTTGACATCCACAGTGGAGCTGTTGAAGAAAACAGGAGAATTACTTTGAACCTGTTGAAGCAGGGTTATTGTGTAGAATGTCTCCCTGCCAGAGTGTTACATTAACCTAATCAGCACATGCTTATCTATGGTAGCCTGGCTATCGTCTAGCTGGGGTGTTTTCTTCTGTGTTGCAAGGTCCATGGGAGTTTCCTAGCTCCACTCTTCAAAGAGCCAGGAGTTGGAATTGTGCTCATGGTTTATTCTTCCCTGTTCTCAGTGTTTGACAGAGTGCCCCTTTCCTTGACATGCATCTCTACAGAGAAATAATGGGCACTTGGAGTTCTGCCTCCTTCCCAGGCTGGGCAACAGCTCAGGGATGGAGGGTTGGAGTGGCACACAGGGCAGTGGGAGTGACAGCAGGAAGGTGGCTGTGCTGTGGTCCTCTGAACTGTGTGGTGCCTTTCTACATGGCCTCATCCTGGGAAATTCTGAGTAGGAAAAGACCCTCCCGGCTTTTTCCTCATCTGGGAACTCCTGCATGGCCAGCACACATGCAGTGTCAGCAAGCCTGTCACCTGGAATGTATTTTATACATTTTTTTATATGTAATATGTAATTTATATTACATTACAATCTGACTATTCACTCAGATATAAGCTCCAAAGGTGTTGGAGTTTATTTTAACATAGCTCAAAATGGAGCTTTCTGAAGCCAGCAGAGGTTGAGCTGTGTAGATGGAGAAAAGTTATGTTCTTCAGGGGATGTTTGCACATCTTTTTCACAGGCTGCTGTTTTTATCATCAGTCTCTCTGTGCCTTATAAAATAGAAAGGTTCACTTTCTACATTTAAAGATTAATCTTGAAAAAAACCCCAAAGGTTAGCTGATAAAATAGTGTCTGATGCTAAAGAATAAAACTATTCTTCCAGATAAAAATGTTAATTTGCCCGATTTGTTTTTTAATAGCATCCTTTATTAGCTATTGAGGCAAACAGGTTTGTTTCATTGCAGTTTACTTTTACTCCCTGGGAGGAATAGATGGTTTCTGTTTCATTTGATGTAGGACAGTCTGGACTGGAGCTGTCTGGCAGCAGAGAGAGCTGGAGAATGGAGCAACAACTGTATTATTGCAGAGCTCCGTAGCCACAGCCTGGGAAAAGCATGATCAGATGTGATTTTCAGAACAGATGCCCAAGCAGAGTTGGCAGTTAATTAAAAGCACTATGTACTTAATGATTAACTAATCACAGCATGATGGCATTCAACGGAGATGCAAGAAACTTCTCTGCTGGATTCAACAGAGAAACTCCTAATGTCTGCCTTCAGGGTAGCTACTCACAGCCTTTGCTTTCACACTACCAGCAGAGACAGCACGAGCAGTCAGCCTGGCAAACTGCATTAAGCTTGGCTTACTTAGAACTTGGAAAACAGAAAAGATGAGCTTAGTCAATAGTGGCTCAGCTAGAAACGTGTCAGTTTGTCCCCAGCAGGAACTGCACAGCCCACAGAGCACTGTGAGCACTGGATTGTACTCCTGAGGAAGCTGCACTGGGTCTGAGATCCATTCTACCAAGGAGTAAAGAAGGGGCAGGAGGGTAACTGACAGAAATGCCATGTCTGTGAATAATAGCCTGGAAAGTTCTGCTGTTTCACCAGCAGATTATTTTTTCATGGCAATATAATCAGACAATCATTATTGCAGTGCAACACCTTTTCTTAATCTCTTTCTCCAGAGAAATATAATAATATTATAATCTTAGCCTTAAGTATTCGTTTCTTGTGCACATCTTTTTTCCTGTGCTTCTGTGCAGCACCTAGCACCAGAGATCCTATGGTGTGACAACCCAATAATGACAGCCTCGCATTTCTTCTTTGGTCTTGTGTTCCTAGAAAACCCAGTGATGATGCAGAAAGCTGAGGCATTTTCAATCCAGTAAGAAAGGAAATTTCAGAGAAATCTCTGGGGTGATTGCTTCCTTGTCACAATTCTGCTCCATGCTGTGGATGCAATCCAGCTAATTAGAGCCAGAAAGGAGAATGACAGTGGGGCTCAGAAGTGAAAATGCTGCTGGACTGGGACTGCAGTGAGTGGCTGAATCCCTAGGTCATGTCCCCTCTTTTTCACCAGCCTGCTCTTTCTTTCTACTGATTTTCCTCATCCAAGCTGATCTTCTGTGAGGGAAGACATCAGTGGAGATGGAGCTGCCATTCTGCTTGCCAAGAGAGGTTTTCTGTCTAGTCAGAAAACAAAATGATAGTTTTAGTCAGGGACTGAGTTAGAGACAAGAAGGAAATAACATGTTAGCACAGGCTGGTCTGACAGTAGATCCTCCTTGCTGCTCTGACCAGAAAATAAACAGAAGAGAAGCTAAAGTGGATGAGCTTGGTGCTTTCCATGTGTAGAGGAATATAGTGTCCTTGGATTCAAGGGAGAAAAACAAAGGGGAGAAGTACAATGTGAGCAAAGCATCAAGTGGCTTCTCTCCATGGTAACATGTTGCATGAGTAACATCTTCTTGGTGTAAGGAATATAGGATGCTCTTGAGCCCCACAGGAAAAAGCATCTTGATTATCTCTCTGTGTGTACTCTGGGATAAACAACCAAGCACATCTCAGGTGAGAGACCCTTCAGGTTGTACATGTGTTGTGGCGTGTTACTTGGCATCATCATGGACTTGTGCCAACACAGAAGAACTTTCCATGGGCATCAGAGGTGCTTTATTAGTTTCTTTTGTTTGTTTTTTAAACTGATTCAGTTTATTAAGATGTCTGTTATAATGTGTAAATCCACTGGATACTGCATTTCATACTGAGCAGGTATTGTCCTGTGAAATTCATGAAAGCACTAAGTAAATAAACTTTCCAAAGCCTGATCCTGTGTTATTTCCACTTGCTCCCAGGACTATCTACCCTTTGTTTATACTGGCCCCTGACTTGCAAAGCAAGGGAGTGAAGAGATCCATGTACACTTCCCTTTGCCACGAATGGTGCATTGAAGTTTTTCTACCTTCCTTGCAAAAGGAGGATGATATTTTGGAACAGTTAAGTGTTAACCAATGAAAAGTTTCAGAAAATACATCTCAGAGCAATCCAACAGCCCTCCCTCCTATTTTTATCCAGCAAAATCTGCTTTAAAAAGAAAGACCTGCTCCTTAGAAAGCAAACCCTGAATTCCATCCTTTTGTTCTGCTTGTTGCCATGTAAACTTCTTGCTTCATTTTCAGCACACAGAAGCTTAGAGGGTGAAATGACCTTGCCCAGACTTCACCAACCTCAGCAATCTCCTGCCAGATGTGTGCTTCATTATTGAAGGGATGCTGCACTAGCAGGCTCCTTCTGAAATGAAGTGGACATGCCAAGGCAGCGTCTGGTCCTCGGGTGCTCAGCTCCTGCAAGCAGAAAGCACCATGCAGAGGGAGAGCTGATTCTGAGCACCCCAGGGAGCTTCAGGGGGAGCTGAAATGTTAATTGATGCAGCCCAGGGCTCTCTGGAAAAAGTTCTGTCATGAAAGTGGGTAGAACTTCATCACTTCCGAGCTGCTTCATGTCTCCATCTACATGTGTGTTTATAAGGGGTTTCCAAGTCCAGGGTTTCCAATAGTCTCTTGGATTTGATAAGAGGGAAGCAGGAAGTATTCCCATTTTTATGCTGCTCTGTAAATATACCTGATATCAAGCAAAAACAGGCTTTGCACATCTCAAATTGCACCCAATACTGTGCTGTCATAAATTAGACTTCTACCCTTTTTCTTTTATGTTTGGTTGCTTTGGATTTGTTTTGTTGTTTGGTGGTTTGGTTTTGGGGTTTCTTTGGGGTTTGTTTTTGAGGGGAGTGTTTGTTTTGTTTTAGGGTTTTTGTGTTTTTGTTTCAGAGAATTGGCATCCTTGGAGAACAGCCTGCTCCAGGGATCCAGCATCAGAAATACCTCATCTGAACCAGTGCAAGGTGTGGATTTCAGTTTAAAAACACATCCTGAGACTGTTGCCAAGAGCAGGAGGGATTTGTAACAACACTGATTTTTCACCTAACTTGATGATTGTTGGTGAGTTTCCCTTTATTTACGAACACATGTGTTTGGAGGCAACAGGTTGGCAGCCCCTGTCTGACCCCAGTGTCTCTGTTTTTAGGAGCCAGCTTAAGAATTTCACACCTCACCTAGTGCCAAATGCAATTTCCTTTTTTAAAAAAATAAAGATTACTTGCACAGTGTGGAGGCATTTGGTTTAAGCAGGGAAGTGTGCAGCAGAGCATGCCAAATTAAGCTGTTTTTCTAAGCAGTTTCTTTGATTTTCATTATTTTATTGCATGTGTAATTATTTAAAGAATTATGCACGGAGCTAAAAGAAAATTCTCTGAATTCATGGGGAAAAAAAAATCCATTTATGCTTACCAAGGTTGTCCAGCACTGTGACAGCTGAAGGAGAGCTCTTCTGATGATCTGTGAGTTATTCTACACATTCCTGTGTACTGGGGTGGAGGAGTTGACTCCATTAACTGATGATATTTAAGCTTTTGGCAACTCTTCTCCATTCAATAATCCTTTCAGCCCTCACACCAAGCAGCTTCCATTGGAGCCTCCACTCCTCGGCATCTTTGGCACGTCTAAGGTGGGTCTTCACGTGCTAGGGTGGAGGTTTGCACTGTGCAAGGAACAATACTGCTGTTGGATAAAACATCCCTGCTTTGGATCTCCAATCTAAAGGGTCAATCCAGGGAAGAAGGACGGAGGTGGGTGGTGTCTGAGACATTTGCTCCATGAGACTGTAGCAATGAGAGTAGGGAAATGAATCCAAGCTCCTGTCTGAAGAGCCTTCCTCCCAGTGCTGTCTGCACCCAGGTTGCAAACCCTCCTTTGTTTTGAACATCTAAAGCTCCCATCAAAATCTCCCACTCTTTTTCCTTGTAAGATGTCTTTCCTCACTACATTGCACAGGCAAGATGCTTGTGTATAGGTAAGTCTAAAAGCTCTCTTGAACCCACTCTCACTGGAGTAAACTCTGCCTACATTTAGTGTGGGCTTGCAGAAGTGATGTGGCTGTGGGCAGCTTAGGACCCTGAGCCCTCCACAGCTTGGGGTGTGGTTTAGAACACCCACCCAGCCAGGTTGCTTCAGTTGGCATCAGGTGATGGACACACCTGGCAGCCCTGAAGGTCCAAGGGATGGATCTGTGAGGATGGGGCTGTGGCTGAGCACCAATCCCACTCCTTTCTCTCTGTACATGCATATCCAGAGCTAAGTCAGGCTAATGCCAGCAGGAGAAGGAAAGGGAAAACACAAGTTACTTGCCTTAGTAGCACTGTCAAGAACTCTTAGTTTTCCTTCTCCACAAGCATTTGGGAAGCAGAGGGGACAGCTTAAGAGAAAAGTTGCTCTAATGGAGAGAGAGATGGAGACAGGTCATCCTGAAGCTGCACTCTAACTGTACTGCTAGGGATTATCCCCCATCTGACACACACTCTGAGCTCTTTAAAAATCCAAGCACAAGATGTTTAGCTGAAAATTATTTAACAATATTTTTACTGTAAATAATTTAACAATAAAAACAATCTTTTGGTAAAAGATCCCTTTCCCCCCTGTGTTAGTCAGTGGCCCCCCAGCCTGTGCTGCTGGTGCTGGAATGGATGGAGTGACTTTCTCTTCTTTTAGTGGAGCCTCTTTGATGCAGAAGCCTAATATTGGAAATTTTGAGAGTATGTTTGGCTGTAGAAAGTTTCTTTTTTTCTTTTTTCTT
>VYZU01023270.1:0-33901 GCA_013401355.1 Ceyx cyanopectus | reverse complement strand
ATATAATATATATAAGGTGGTTTAATATGATGGAGTCCCTAACAGCTATGTGAAGCTATTTATGGTTGTCATCCTGAAAACTAGAGACTAGCACTCTGCAGCAATAGTTGGAGAGTATCGTCTAATGTCTGAAGGTGAATTCAAAAACGTGATAGAGCTGATGGAGTAACCAGAACTGTTGGTAACTTTTAACCTGAAAGAATGTCAGTAATAATCATTTGCTGAGTGTTTATCGAGGCCAGAAACTTAGTGCCCTGTGGGTTTCCTGGTCGTGTTATGTACTTACAATAAATTTAAGTATTTTTAAGCTCTGTAACAGTTTTTCAGAGGTTCTTGTTACTAAAAATAAAATACATTATCATCCAAAAATGATAGCAATTAGACCAAAAGCAAAGGAACCCAGGACTGAGAGCTACCCTTTTGAGACACTCTTATAATTCTTGGCAGCTGCAGACAACTGTGTAAACAGAACTTATGTCTGGAAGAACCACACAAACACCTATTTTAGCCATTTTATATTTACTTGCAGGCTAAAGCTACTGTTTCCTTCCACCCTGCAAGAGAAAACCTGTAAATGTGTTCTGTATGACAGTCCACACTGCAACCAACAAAACCCCCTGTGGTATTCCACAATAAAAGACCAGAGGAGACTGTGAATGCTGTTAGGACCCCATAAACTTATCAAGATATTTATTGCACATAAACACAGAGGGCACTTGGTGGCTTGTGTTAATACTATACCTGACAGGGCAGTGCAGGTCCTGAGCAAGAAGGTATTTGGAAATAGTTTTAGCAAAGTCCTAATTTCTCCCAGCAGATTTATCTGGAAAGTTTTTTGAAAATCATGCCCTTGAAGTTGTGCAGAAGGAAAATGAGCCCAAACAGCAAAGTTACAAAGAGTTTTTATAGAAGAAAATAAAATCCTCAGGCTTTCCTTTGCTTCACTCTTCCATTCTACCAAATGTCTGCTGGTTTAACTGGTAATTGTAGTGGTTAAAATAAAATTCCAGCCTCTAAACTTACTGCTGATTTCCTTACAGCCTATCAGTGCTATGAAGGTGAAGAAGGAGGAAGTATCTCTTAGTTTAAATTTATTCCTTCAAGCCTCAGCAAAAGGCAGGGCAGCTACTTAGAAACTGCAGTTTACAACACTTTTATTATGGGTTTGGCTTAAGTTTTACTAGGAATTAGTTCTACCAGGTTCATTCTTCTTTCCACTTCCCATTTATTTGTGTGAAATAAAACACACTAGCTTTAGGAACCTTATTTTACCTCACACCTGGGCCAGGCTGAGATTCATCATCTTATGGCAGGTGGTAACTTGTAAACTGCAGCAGCTCCCTGGCTGCCAGTTATCATCAGGTGACTTAAATACTATTTATATATATATGGCATGCATATGATTCCATGTACAGTATGGAAGCAGAACTACAAGGTATTAATGTTAAAAGTTCNATATAATATATATAAGGTGGTTTAATATGATGGAGTCCCTAACAGCTATGTGAAGCTATTTATGGTTGTCATCCTGAAAACTAGAGACTAGCACTCTGCAGCAATAGTTGGAGAGTATCGTCTAATGTCTGAAGGTGAATTCAAAAACGTGATAGAGCTGATGGAGTAACCAGAACTGTTGGTAACTTTTAACCTGAAAGAATGTCAGTAATAATCATTTGCTGAGTGTTTATCGAGGCCAGAAACTTAGTGCCCTGTGGGTTTCCTGGTCGTGTTATGTACTTACAATAAATTTAAGTATTTTTAAGCTCTGTAACAGTTTTTCAGAGGTTCTTGTTACTAAAAATAAAATACATTATCATCCAAAAATGATAGCAATTAGACCAAAAGCAAAGGAACCCAGGACTGAGAGCTACCCATTTGAGACACTCTTATAATTCTTGGCAGCTGCAGACAACTGTGTAAACAGAACTTATGTCTGGAAGAACCACACAAACACCTATTTTAGCCATTTTATATTTACTTGCAGGCTAAAGCTACTGTTTCCTTCCACCCTGCAAGAGAAAACCTGTAAATGTGTTCTGTATGACAGTCCACACTGCAACCAACAAAACCCCCTGTGGTATTCCACAATAAAAGACCAGAGGAGACTGTGAATGCTGTTAGGACCCCATAAACTTATCAAGATATTTATTGCACATAAACACAGAGGGCACTTGGTGGCTTGTGTTAATACTATACCTGACAGGGCAGTGCAGGTCCTGAGCAAGAAGGTATTTGGAAATAGTTTTAGCAAAGTCCTAATTTCTCCCAGCAGATTTATCTGGAAAGTTTTTTGAAAATCATGCCCTTGAAGTTGTGCAGAAGGAAAATGAGCCCAAACAGCAAAGTTACAAAGAGTTTTTATAGAAGAAAATAAAATCCTCAGGCTTTCCTTTGCTTCACTCTTCCATTCTACCAAATGTCTGCTGGTTTAACTGGTAATTGTAGTGGTTAAAATAAAATTCCAGCCTCTAAACTTACTGCTGATTTCCTTACAGCCTATCAGTGCTATGAAGGTGAAGAAGGAGGAAGTATCTCTTAGTTTAAATTTATTCCTTCAAGCCTCAGCAAAAGGCAGGGCAGCTACTTAGAAACTGCAGTTTACAACACTTTTATTATGGGTTTGGCTTAAGTTTTACTAGGAATTAGTTCTACCAGGTTCATTCTTCTTTCCACTTCCCATTTATTTGTGTGAAATAAAACACACTAGCTTTAGGAACCTTATTTTACCTCACACCTGGGCCAGGCTGAGATTCATCATCTTATGGCAGGTGGTAACTTGTAAACCGCAGCAGCTCCCTGGCTGCCAGTTATCATCAGGTGACTTAAATACTATTTATATATATATGGCATGCATATGATTCCATGTACAGTATGGAAGCAGAACTACAAGGTATTAATGTTAAAAGTTCATGGCTGAAGTAAGTCTATGAACAAGATTTTGGAGCTTTTCATTGACTAAGATAATTTTGGGTTTAACCATATTACAGCTTTATGGAAAATGTGTTTGTTTAGTGTGTTTAGTAAGCATGGCAGAAGTTTGTGAAACACTTCAGAAAAGCTTTTGCTTATTTTGTTTTATTTAGGTACAGCTCTAAGTAATATGATCATTATTTTTTTAACATGAGCAATGCATTTCAGGAGCTGAAATCTGAGCTGAAGATGAAGCATGATGCCCAGGTTACTTTGTACAGAAGTTACCGAGTAGGAGACCTTCCTGACATCCAGATTGAATACTGCAGCCTCATTGCCCCTCTGCAGGGCCTTGCCCAGGTCTGTCTGCTTTGCAGAGCTCATTTGTGAAGTTTTCTGTTGTTGTAGGGAAAATTATATGTAGCTGGGAAACTGCTTTCAAAACGGATTTCTTGTTCTGTAGTCAACCACTGTGATGCTCATTGAATGCATTTGTTTTGAGTGTTTCTCCTACCACTGGGTTGGCACAGTGATGAGAAAAGATGCCTTGTAGCTTGGCTCACCTGAGCAATTGAGGTGAGCACTGAGGACCTGAGACATAAGCCATTGTCCATTGCCTCTGTCTTCCTCTGAGAGACAGATGATTTGGTCTTTACAGACAGTATTGTAAAGGACATCTCCCTGTACAAAAGAGCCATTTATATTGTTTTATATGGCTATAGTGGAATTGTGAAAAATACAAATGAAGTTACTGTGGCCAAGACTGGACTCAGACTACTCAGTAAAGCTGATCCAGTTTTCCTTTTCCTACCTGAGAGTGATAGAAACTGTGGGCTGCACCTATCCCATTTTACAGTGTTTGGGTAGTCACATTATTCTTGATTACCCTTGTATTTAATTTCTTTTGATGGTCCCTTATCTCTGTGTAAAAGGAGGAAGTAGCACATTCATGAATTCTCTGAACTTCAACCCCATGGTAGACCAGGATCCGTAGGATTGTTACACATACAAATTTGTTTCTGTGTTGGAAAAAATGCCTTTAAATCTCAGATGGGACTGTCTGTCTGTACAGACAGTCTTGTCTGTGTTAGCTGCCTCTGTGTTAGCTCCACATCTCCTCACATGTTGATGTCTTCTGTTTTCTCCTGAAACTCATTTCACTGGCAGTGGTGTCTGTAAGATGATACTGGGTNAGGACCCCATAAACTTATCAAGATATTTATTGCACATAAACACAGAGGGCACTTGGTGGCTTGTGTTAATACTATACCTGACAGGGCAGTGCAGGTCCTGAGCAAGAAGGTATTTGGAAATAGTTTTAGCAAAGTCCTAATTTCTCCCAGCAGATTTATCTGGAAAGTTTTTTGAAAATCATGCCCTTGAAGTTGTGCAGAAGGAAAATGAGCCCAAACAGCAAAGTTACAAAGAGTTTTTATAGAAGAAAATAAAATCCTCAGGCTTTCCTTTGCTTCACTCTTCCATTCTACCAAATGTCTGCTGGTTTAACTGGTAATTGTAGTGGTTAAAATAAAATTCCAGCCTCTAAACTTACTGCTGATTTCCTTACAGCCTATCAGTGCTATGAAGGTGAAGAAGGAGGAAGTATCTCTTAGTTTAAATTTATTCCTTCAAGCCTCAGCAAAAGGCAGGGCAGCTACTTAGAAACTGCAGTTTACAACACTTTTATTATGGGTTTGGCTTAAGTTTTACTAGGAATCAGTTCTACCAGGTTCATTCTTCTTTCCACTTCCCATTTATTTGTGTGAAATAAAACACACTAGCTTTAGGAACCTTATTTTACCTCACACCTGGGCCAGGCTGAGATTCATCATCTTATGGCAGGTGGTAACTTGTAAACCGCAGCAGCTCCCTGGCTGCCAGTTATCATCAGGTGACTTAAATACTATTTATATATATATGGCATGCATATGATTCCATGTACAGTATGGAAGCAGAACTACAAGGTATTAATGTTAAAAGTTCATGGCTGAAGTAAGTCTATGAACAAGATTTTGGAGCTTTTCATTGACTAAGATAATTTTGGGTTTAACCATATTACAGCTTTATGGAAAATGTGTTTGTTTAGTGTGTTTAGTAAGCATGGCAGAAGTTTGTGAAACACTTCAGAAAAGCTTTTGCTTATTTTGTTTTATTTAGGTACAGCTCTAAGTAATATGATCATTATTTTTTTAACATGAGCAATGCATTTCAGGAGCTGAAATCTGAGCTGAAGATGAAGCATGATGCCCAGGTTACTTTGTACAGAAGTTACCGAGTAGGAGACCTTCCTGACATCCAGATTGAATACTGCAGCCTCATTGCCCCTCTGCAGGGCCTTGCCCAGGTCTGTCTGCTTTGCAGAGCTCATTTGTGAAGTTTTCTGTTGTTGTAGGGAAAATTATATGTAGCTGGGAAACTGCTTTCAAAACGGATTTCTTGTTCTGTAGTCAACCACTGTGATGCTCATTGAATGCATTTGTTTTGAGTGTTTCTCCTACCACTGGGTTGGCACAGTGATGAGAAAAGATGCCTTGTAGCTTGGCTCACCTGAGCAATTGAGGTGAGCACTGAGGACCTGAGACATAAGCCATTGTCCATTGCCTCTGTCTTCCTCTGAGAGACAGATGATTTGGTCTTTACAGACAGTATTGTAAAGGACATCTCCCTGTACAAAAGAGCCATTTATATTGTTTTATATGGCTATAGTGGAATTGTGAAAAATACAAATGAAGTTACTGTGGCCAAGACTGGACTCAGACTACTCAGTAAAGCTGATCCAGTTTTCCTTTTCCTACCTGAGAGTGATAGAAACTGTGGGCTGCACCTATCCCATTTTACAGTGTTTGGGTAGTCACATTATTCTTGATTACCCTTGTATTTAATTTCTTTTGATGGTCCCTTATCTCTGTGTAAAAGGAGGAAGTAGCACATTCATGAATTCTCTGAACTTCAACCCCATGGTAGACCAGGATCCGTAGGATTGTTACACATACAAATTTGTTTCTGTGTTGGAAAAAATGCCTTTAAATCTCAGATGGGACTGTCTGTCTGTACAGACAGTCTTGTCTGTGTTAGCTGCCTCTGTGTTAGCTCCACATCTCCTCACATGTTGATGTCTTCTGTTTTCTCCTGAAACTCATTTCACTGGCAGTGGTGTCTGTAAGATGATACTGGGTGTCACAATGTGAACATTGTGAATTCCATCCTCTCCACCAACACTCAGGCATGAAACCAACGTTGTCTTGAATTTCTTTATGTAAAAGAATTAAGATGGGATTTGAATGGGTAGTACATTTATTCCTGGCATAGGTGTGATGCACGCTAGACTAATTATTCCACTCCCAAAGTGCATCCACGCAGGGATTAGGTACAGGGTGGGACATATGTCTTAGCTTTCTTTATTAGTTTATTGTGTCACAGAAAAATTAAGTGACCTCATTGCCTTTGTTGTAATTTACAGAAAGATCCAACATTTGCCAAGCAGCTTTTCAGCAGTTTGTTTGGTGGAATTTTTCATGAGGTAGAAAAATCTAAAGCTCCTTCTGAGAAGAAAACCATCATCCACAAGCTGCTGGCCAACTTCAATAATTTCCTGAGCGTGAGCCTGTCTTACTTCCCTCCATTCATTGCATGCATCCAGGTAAATCCTGCTAGCAACTGAATGCAGTGTCTTGGAATGTGTGGTGAACCCAGTGGTAGTGCAGGTTAAATACTGTTACTGAAATTTAGACAGAGATGGAAAGAGAATTGTTAACCAAATGGATATTTCAAGTGACTCTTGCTAAGGTAAACAAGGTAATTCAAGCCCCTGAACTGATTTTTTTTTTTAAGTTTTCTGTGATTTCTCATCTGTAGAGTTTGAGTCACCTTTTAATGTTTTAGTTGCATCAGTAACAAGAAGAGACTTGATTTTAAATGAAAGCCACCAGAACAATTGAAAGGGTTATATGGGTGTCATGTGCTTATCTTCTTGTTGCTGGGAAGTGCTTACTGAGGAATACTTTGATGTCTTGAGGGTACCAGCAGTGTCAGGCTGTCTGCTGTTGGCCTCTCTTATTTTTCCAAATTAGTCTCCTGAAGTAGTTGGGGCTTTTCAGTAGTTAGGGAAGGACTCACTTGCACCACGGGGTGAGCAGGTGCACAGGCCTTTGTGCTGTGAGAATGTGCTGACCTGGAATAACTGTGAACTTCAACTTCTACCTCCATTTTCAGGGAGATTAAAAAACCCTTGTCCAGCCTCCTGTTACATACTCGTTATCACTGTATTTCCTGTTTCTAGTAAATTGTCTTGATCTTCATGTTGCATCTGATTTGTAGCTCTCAAAATGGTCTTTTTCTGAGTTGCAGGTAATGGCTTCTTCTTTCTGCTATGGAAATTTAACTAGTGTGGGACAGCAGATGTCACTCGTAATACAGGAGCAAAGTCTAGTTTGGACTAGCTTTTTAAACTGTGACCAACTTTGCTTCTTAGTGCTTATATTTACACATCTGAGAAAATTTAATTTCTTGTTTACTTTTTTTTCTGTGCAGCTGCATAAAAGGTCAAATGTTATGAGGATTTTCTGGGCTGTCTTGGTATTTTTTGAGCCAGCATCTCACAATAGCTGTCTGTTAATATTCCCTCTTGACATTACATTTGTTGGTTTTCTGTCTTGATATTATTCTTTGTGTTGAATTATGGTGTCTCTTAGACTCTATTAATAATGCTGCTGTGTTAGGCTACTTTTCTGAATAGATGTAAAATGAAGGCTCAAAAAATAGGTAACAAAATAAGTCAGAAGTAGAAACTTTCAGAGTATCTTGTTGCCATCCTCATTCAATAACAAAAGAGAGAAGCACAAAGGCAAGCCTCAAACTATGTATTTAAGTATCCTGGATGATAGTGAGAGGAAGTCTTTTCCCCAACAGGGAACAGAGTTCATCTTGATCAGGAGAGGGAGCTGGGAGCAGGAGAGCACATGGTGCTGAGGCTGTCACTTGGCTCACAAAGGCTTGACCATGTGGATATATAACTTCTGTCTCCTGTATACCAACAGTAGAATAAATACTGGCTTTGTTCAGAAAGGCTTTGTGCTTAACTGCCATTTCTTGCTGTTTATTTGACTTTTAAGTCTTCCACAGGCTTGAGTCCCATTAGAAGAGTAACTTGGTGATAAAAAGAGCTGGTTTTGTTTACAGGTATAATCTTAAAATTGACCATGAGACTCTGGGTTTGACTTTCAAAACAGATTAAAAACAAGCTGAAATGCTAAGAAAGAAGTTAACCCTGTGACAGACTCCTTAGAGATACCTGTCCTCTCAAGAGCATATAATTGCCTTGTAAATATTTTAACTGTCAGGCCAGCTGAGATGCCATTTGTCCTAACCTTTGAACATGCAGTGCAAGGAAAGACAGAACACACTGCTTACGGGGCAAGAAACATATCCTCTGCTTTCAGGAGTGATCAAATAGTCACCCAAATGCATTAAACTGGTATCCCTGCCAATGTGGGATGATGCCTGTAAATTTTGAGTTTGGGAGAGTGTTCATTCTCTGTTACATTTGCACAGTACTTACCCTTTTTCCTAGGCACCCCTGAGAAAGGGATTTTGGTCTTACAATAGCAAAGCTACTCTTGAGTTTTCAGATTGTGCAGCTGGCATCACACCCCTGACATAACCTCTGAAAGCTCCAGTCAAGGGTTGTGTGCCTATGCATAGGTGTGTTTGGGGTGCAGCTTTAATAAACTTATCTGCTACTTTCTTGATGTATATGCCTGTATTTGAGATAATGAATAAAGTACCTTAAGAAATCTTCAGGTAAAGAAGCGTGTTTATACCTGAAAAAGAGGTTATTCTGTAGCTCAACCAGTGTTAAATCTCTGCTAGAAATACTGTCATGTCTTGAAATCAGGCAGGACTAGGTGGGTCCAGTGCTAAATGAGGCTGCCAGGAAGCAGAGTAATGCTAAAACTAGGAATGTGTGGATGGAAAGCCTCCAGCTCAGAGAAGACATTGTGGTTCATTGTGCCTCTGGCTTATGGCAGGAATGCACCACTCAATAGGTGAAGTGAAATGCAGCTGCAGTGTGGCAGGCACCACACTGCCAACTTTGGCAAGTCTAAGAATGACTATGGCCAGCTGCTTCTCCCACCATGGCCAACTGCTTCTCCCCCAGCTTCCTCTGTGTTTCTGTGAGAGAGTTGTCCTGTGCCCTGGAGACAGAAGAAGCCAGAGGGGTTATTTGCTACTGTTATCTGTCCAAAGATAAACAGCACAGAAGGAAAAGATTCCAGTTTTGCCAGAGGAGAACTTCAGGAGATTTAATGGCTTATCTCCAAAGCTTGTACTGGGGATACCAACTAGGTGATCAGCACAGACCTATCAGCAGAGTTGTAGAAAAGTAGACACCTGGTGTGTTGCATTTGTTTTCTAGGAAATGAGTTACCAGCACAAAGAGCTACTGGAACTGGATCCAGCTCATGTGAGCACAAGCTGCCTTGCAAGTTTGCAGCAGCCAGTGGGCATCCTCCTTCTGGAGCAAGCCCTGGTGGCTCTGGCCCCTGGCGAGGAGCCCGCGGCCAAGCGGGTGCGTGGGAGGACAGAACTTCCACCCGACGTGATCAGATGGATTGAACTTGCCAAGTAAGTTCTTGAGACAACTGACTGCCATTTCAGTTTGCTTGTGAAGAACTCTGCCTTCCTGGCTTATGGAATTTCTTTTTTAGACTTGCTCTATTTTAGTATTAGATAGGCCTTTAATATTTTCAGTTAAGTATGATATGTGTTAGAGCACTTAGACTTAACATCTGCACAAACTGATGATGCTGTCAGACTGCTGTAAAGTGTCTTGTTCACAGTTTTTCAACTGCAGGAGTTTCTGCAGTTCAGATATTGCTCCATAAGATTATCTAGTTAAATATGTATTTATGATCTTACATGCTCATTGAGATATTAAAGGGCAATGGACACAAACTGCAATACAAGAATTTCTATCTATGCTTAAGGAGAAATTTCTTTTCCTGTGAGAGTGACAGAGCTTGGAACAGACTGCCCAGAGAGGTTGTGGAGCTTCCTCTGGAGGCTTTCAAAACCCACATGATCCTGGGCAACCTGCTCTGGGTCAACCTGCTCTGGGAGTGGTGTTGGACTCGATGATTTCCAGGGGTCCCTTCCAACCCTTACTATTCTGTGACTGTGTTTTTAATAGCTTATGTTTGCATTGATACAACTCTGTCCAACTGATTAAAAGATTTCCCTTCCAATTCCACAAGGCTGTACCGATCTCTTGGGGATTATGATGTCCTTCGTGGCATTTTCAGTGGTAAAATTGGGACAAAGGAAATCACCCAGAAAGCCTTGTTGGCAGAAGCAAGGAGTGATTATGCTGAAGCAGCTAAATGTTACGATGAGGTAAAATGACAGCAAGATTTTTTTTGTTTCATAAACCTCTCATGACTTAAAACTAATGAGCTAAAATGAAACTCTTTGAGAAGTAGCTTGTTTAAAATGTCCTTGTGTTTTGTTTGATTGATGGTTCAATCTGTAAAGACATGGGAACAGCAGTCACAACAGAGCAGTGAGTGTGATGCTTTTTGCTGTTAGCTACAAAGCTTCCCACCATGTGGTCATCTTGCCAGACAAGCTGAACACCTCCCAAGTGAGCAAGCTAAATGTGTTCCTGGCAAAGAAAATCCGAGTTATAATGGGTACAGATCAAGAAGGATTCTCATTAACCTTCTTTTGAAGTCTTAACTCTTTAAAAATGCAGATTTACTGAAGATGGCTACTTGATATTAGTGTGTAAATACTGACAAGCTTGAATTTTCTGCATTTTGTGTTTCTGTCACATTGTGGTAAATGGGTAGATATTTTTCTGAGACAATTGATATTAAGTTCCTGGTGACTTAGAATTGAAAGTAGTGTGAGATTCCAGCTGAGAATCTTCCTCCCCCTCAAATTCCTTCCCTAGGCACTCTCTAGAGAGGACTGGCAAGATGGAGAGCCAACAGAAGCAGAGAAGGACTTCTGGGAACTTGCATCTCTGGAATGCTATGACCACCTCACGGAGTGGAAGTCTCTGGAGTATTGTGCTACCGTTAACATCGATAGTGGAAAACCTCCAGACCTCAGCAAAACATGGAGTGATCCATTTTTTCAGGTTTTTAGAAGTCTCTTTGTCATTGCTGTGCTGTTTTTTATCTCTGCAGGGATGTCCACAGTAATGTGATTGTGGGTGGAAATCAGTTTGCATTATTTGGGCTACTTTTATCATGGACATCTGCAGAGAGTCTGATATGTAAAATAATTGAAGCAATGACTTCTGCTGTTTATATGATGTTTAATTTTTGCACTGAGTCTGTGGCTCGTCATACTGGGCAAGTTTTCTTCTTCCAGTGTCTTTGCCACTTTTATCACTTTTTTTTTCATGTTTTAAGAATTACCAAACCAAAGATTTTGAAACTGCTAGAATTTGCTAACAACTTCTTGAGCTAGTGAGAAAAGGCTGCTATTCTGTGTGAGCAAATAGGAATTTGTCTGAAGGGAAAACATTAAGGAAAGCTGTTAAATATTTTTATATTTATTTGATGTGCCACTGATAACAAAAAAAATGATCATTTATTATTCCATGCCTAGAAATAAAGACTGTATTTTCACCTTGTAGGAGGTGTACCTGCCCTATATAATGCGCAGTAAGTTGAAGTTACTGCTCAGAGGCGAAAATGACCAATCTTTGCTAACATTTATTGATGAGGCAATGAAGACAGAACAGAAGAAAGCCATTATAGAAATGAATTACAGCCAAGAGCTTAGTCTCCTTTACATCCTGCAAGATGACTTTGACAGAGCCAAATACTACATTAGCAATGGCATGCAGATCTTCATGCAGGTAACAATCTGCTCTCTGAGATTATTTTGCTGTATAAACTCTTAGAACAATGAAAACCGTTGCTGCTGTTACTGCTGCTAAATTATACTTCTGAGAGAAAATACTTGCCTATATACAAAGAAATCTAGGTGCTTTCCAGTCATACAACAAAACTTACCCTGAATTCACTGCCTGCAATAATGAGGTGACCCAGCCAGTGAAGCGCATCATCCAATTTTTATTTATTTTGCTCATTTCATCTGTTAGAAAATGTTCAGGGTAATTGTTTGTGCAGAGCAGTGGCAGGTTTATTTCATTCATCTTTTCAGAAACCTCTAGTCCCCAGAACAAACTTGAGAGGTTACAAGTTCCAACCATTAGCAAGCTTTGATTAGACTGTGGGGCTGTCCTAAAGCTGAGGACAGGAGTGGCAGGTAGACTGTGCCTCTGTGCCTGTCCAAAGCAGAGTTGCTCTCAGATTACAGACTGGTAAATTACGTGTGAAGTTTGGGTTGTGCAGCATAATACACAGCAACATCAGATAAATAGTTTATAGAGCACTGAGTAGAACCACATTGTAAATTCTGCATGTGACCTCTTCTGTTCTCTCCCTTTCTTTTCAGAGCTATTCCAGTATTGACACTTTGTTATATCAAAGTCGAATGACCAAACTGCAGTCTGTACAAGCTCTGACAGAAATACAGGATTTCATCAATTTTATGACCAAGAGAAGTAAAGAATTTTTTAAATTATTTTTTTTCTTGAGAGATTTTTCTTTTAGTGTGTAAATTACTCGTGATTTCCAGAACTTTTGCATTTCTGTTTCCACATCCAGATGACTGAACTTCTGTTTAAAGAAGCACAGGTCTGGAATTACATTTTACTGTCTTCTTGCAGTTGTGTCAGTCTTGAAGAGAATTCTGTGTTCTGTTGCAAAGTTTTATTAACCTAGCTATTGTGTTAAGTATCTTTTTTAAAAGTGTAAATAATAGTTTAAAACTAAGATTTTTGTTGGGGTCACTTTAGTAGCAAATAGTGGTTAGAAGAGATAAAAGGTGGATATGATATATGATTTATAGCTGCTGAGGTTGGCATGAAATATAAATTCATGTCATAAGAAGAATTATATATTCAATATAGTTAACAGTTCATATGAGAAGGTACCTACACAGTGGTGATTGCCAGTGGCAGTTGCCACTGATGCCCTTTTTGAATTTCATGTGCTTCAGCAATAAACAAAAGCAACATGATCACCAGGTAGAGTATTTAATGCAAGATCAGAAATACAAGTGAGTTGTTTTATTGCAGTTTTCTGTTTTGAATGACAGACTGTTTGGTTTAGGCCTTTTTCATGCTGTTTGGATTTAGATGCATTTAAAGTATTATTCATTGATTTCTAGGTAACTTAGCTTCCCAGGCTTCCCTTAAGAGACTTCTCAGAATTTGGACAAGCAGATATCCAGATGCTAAAATGGATCCTCTGAACATCTGGGATGATATCATTACAAATCGGTAATTCTGCATTCTTGGGTTGGCTTCAGTTCTCTGCCTGCTCAGTTCTGAGAGGTGCTTTTCCTAAAGCTGGTTGTCTCCATGTTGGATAGTTGTTGATCCAGTGGCTGATATTTATTTTTCTTAATGCTTGCAATAGCTTGTCAGTATAACTGGGTTTTGTGTGGATAACTTGTGGTGAGAAGCAAAAGGAGGTTGGGAAATGTCCAGGGAATAAACTGAATTTTGATCGGGAAAAATAACAGGTCAGTCATTCATTGCATTGATGGTTACATGCCCTGTGGAAGGAGACCCTCTTCAGCAGCCCTTAAACACATCCACTTAGTTACTAAGAGTAGGTTGGCTGCACGTAGCCCAAAGGAACACCACCTGCAAGGCTGCTCTGTTAACAATAAAAATACCTAGTTTATAGGCAGCCTCAAAGTTAAGGGTGTTTAAAACAAACCCAGCCCTGTTGCCCTCAGTGCTTTACATTGTTCTAGGTAAGTTGATGACCAGTGCTGTAACTGGAGACTTCTGCTGTGCCAGTGTTGCTAGAAAGAACAAAGAGTCTCTAGAGACTCCTTTTGGATTAGCTCTGAGGAAGCTGAAATGCTTTTTTGAATTCAAGAGTTCTCTGTCCTCCCCGTGGTATTGATCTTCATTCCATTCCATTCTTCCAGTGCAAATCCACATTCTTTCTCCTTTCCTGGGGAGCAACTTTTTCAACAGCTCTGCTGATAACCACTGTGCTCTATATTTTATTATCTCTTGGTGTTAGGAAGGCATGGCTACAGGGGAGCTTACTGCAGGTAAATATTGTCAGAATACATGATGTGTCTTACTCCTCTACAAAGTCTCAAAACATTTGTGACTTGAACAGTTCTCAGAGTCCTCATCACTTTTACATGCTTTTAAAAAACCTTTCTCATCTTAAATTAGTGACAAAGGATGTGCCAAGACACACTCTTGTTGATGTCAGGCAGATCAAGACAAATGTTAATTCCATTGGTTGCCTGGCAAGTGGTGTACACTCCTGTTGTCATTGTGCAGGTGTTTCTTTCTCGACAAACTTCAGGAGAAACTCCTCTGTGATCAGGCAAATGATAGCATGGAGGTGGATAAAGAATATGGTGCTAGTGACCAAATGGAAGTGGATCAACAGGGTGAAGACATTTACTCAATGATTAAAAGCTGCAAATTTGACATGAAAATGAGGATGATAGAAAGTGCCAGGAAACAGGTGACTGTACTGCCTGAGGTTTTTATTTTCTATCTTTCATTAATATTGTTATGTTAACACTTTATATAATGTACTAAAGCTAAGTGACTTAAAAATGTTGGTTTGATCTGGCTGTTAAAGTGACTGAACATAGCTGTCTTTGAACCTTTGGTGTTTTAAGCTTGAGAAAAGATGAATAATATTTAAGTCAAGGTCTCTCTCATCTTCTGAGATTCTGCATAATTCTTCAATCAGTGGCAAGAGTTTAAGCACTGTAGTAACCAAATATAATGTTAGTGCTGTGTTGACTATGCACGCTTAAAGAAGTAGATATGAAGTAAGATTTCCTTTACTGTTACTTACTTGAAACTTTTCATCAAAGCACAAACATAAGTTATTTACTTAATGGTATTATAAACCAAGTTAGTTAGATTCCCCATATGTGTTTGTATGGCAGAACAGTTAATACCTGTTTAATCAAGCAGATAGAATTGTTTTGCCAAACCTCTGATTTTCTATTTTTCTTTTCAATTTTCCCCATTAGCAAAAACCTGTCTTTGAACGGGAGACTCAACAAGCAGTGGGTCTCTCCATCTCATTATACCTTTACTTGTGTTACCTGAATCTTTTCAACCCTTACTTTGGTTGCAGAAAGGCTTTCTTTCCTCTTCAGATATATTGTCTGCACATTCTCTCTTACTCTGAATACAGAGCAGCTTCTCAGTTGCCAAGAAGCTTCTGAAAGACCTGCGCAGAGATGCCAGGACGAGGGAGGACTGGCTGTGGAGCTGGAATTGCACCTATTGCCGCTTCGTGCACAGCTGCAGCTGCACCCAGAGCTGTCCCGAGCGCCTGCTCTCCATGCTCAAAACCATCTCCCTGCTCGGTAACAGCTTTCTCTTTGCTGCTCCTTGTTATACAAAGGTGCTCTGTCGTCAAATTACTGACTCCTGGTTTTGGATTCCAACAGAAGATACCAAAGCTGACTATCCTGGCAAGAGCACAGCAGCCTGCCGGAACCAGAACCTTCTCCTGGGCACTACGTATCGCCTGATGGCCGGTGCTCTTAGTCAGGATCCAAGGTGCCTTGAGAAAATCGAGGGGGAAAAGGCTGGAAAAGTATCAGAACTAGCAGGAGAAAGTCTTGAGAATCCTGAAAAGGTAAATGAGAGGAGAGAAGCTTTGAGGTGTTTCAGTAGCATAATCACTACTTGTATAGGTAGTGATGAACGGGATAGGTGCAGAGAATGGGAAACACACCTGCTATTAACAGTGAGGTGTCCAGAATGCCAGCTGGAGGTTAACAACAAAAAAGAAAGTTGTGATTGCTGTGCTGTCTGCTTTTTGCTCTCCTGGAGTATTGCACCACTGTAGCCTTTTTATATGGGAGAGTGTTCTTGTGTTTTTCTGTTCCTGCATTTTGTGTGGAGGAAAGGACATAGCACCTGCATGCACAGGGGCCAGACAGGGTTTGGGCACGTGATGCTCTAAGAATGCCTTGATTTCAGATGGGTATTTCTGAGCTGCCCCATGCTGTCATCTTATTTCATAAAGAGATCTTTACAATACTCATAATGCTCCCAATCAGTTATTTATCTAAATAATTTTAGTAATAGAGAGGAGAAGGGTTTTTAAGACAGATCATATGCAGATCATCTCTTCCTGGTTTAGGGAGGTACACAGTACAGTGGCAGACTGTATCTGAAATAATCTGCAGTGTCAGTTGTCCCAGGTGCTGTGGCACACTAACTGGTCTGTCAAATCGATTAAGAATTTGAAGTACCACTGCTGACTTATTTTTATTCATTCCAAAAGCCAACATGAAGACACATGTCAGTGTAAAACAGCAGAAAAATTGTTCTTAGTTTGTATTTTTTATGGTTATTAAAGTAGATTAAGAGATTCCTGCAGAAAAGAGATTTTAAACTTTAAGTTGTGTAGAAACTTGAGCAAAAGCTAAGGCATTATTTATTAGCTAACTATTAAGAGCATTCTTAAGGAAATGCAAAAACTGAGCATAAAAGCTGTTCTGTGTCACATGAGTCAGAGTAGGATATCAGATACCTTTGTAAGATTAAGGAGCTTAGCCTTAATTTAGTTTAACACTAAGCAGTACTCTGACCCTGGTGGTTTCCTTCTATGTACCTGAAATTCAAACTATTTAGTCTCAGTTACATCATTTTTCAGTCATTCCAACTTGTTCTGAAGATATTTTGTGTGTTGTTTAATAATTACAGCAGCTACAATGTCTCAGTTTTGGAAGCTCGTTGGCAATAAGAGAACATATGTACTGGATTTATAAGCATTCAGTTGTAAAGGATCTTGTCAATTCCTTCATTGCATGAGCTGTATTAGAAATGTATGATCCAATATATTTATGTATGTAATAGGGAAAAAGACATGACATTTGAAATAGTTTCATTCATGCTTTTTTAACATACATTCTAAGAGTAGGTGTTACAAATATGTCTTAATAGGGAAAAAATGGTGGGTTTTTATTATCTTGTCTGTTAACTGTTTGCAAAAATTTTCGTAACATTAGCTTCAGAACTGTTTTAACTGTTAATGTTAAAAAATCCACGAAGTCTTAAGTTAAAAACTGTAAGTGAAGCTTTTTGGTTTTTTAAGGTGTGTGATTTAAATGTTTCCATTGAGAACTGTGGAAACTAGAACTCTGCAAATCACTGCTTTTGTATCACCTGCTCAAAATATCCCATAGTTAAAATTCTGTCTGCTCAGGACTTGCAGCCGGGTGCAGCCTCAGGAAGAGCTGTAGAGTGCTGCTCACCAGCACGCCTGGTTTTCTCTCGTGTGTGTTCTAGGTGCTTGCAGGGCTGAACAGAAAAGCTTTCCAGTGTTTCGGCCGCGCCGCCAGGAGGTCGGAAGAGGAGGTGCAGTCCCAACCCCTGGACCGTGTGGATGTGCGGGGAGTTACCGACGCCTACATGACTCTGGTCGGGTTCTGTGACCAGCACCTGCGTAGGGAAGAAGAAGGCTTGCTTGGTTAGTCGGGATTCCTTGGAAGCCTGTGAGGTGGATTTGTCTGTGATACGTCAGCTTTTGTGATACCCGGGAGATCTCCCTGAGCAGCACAGCTGGAATTTAAATGGCTTTTGGTTTTTTTTACCCTCGCTATTGTTGCTCGCTTTGGTGTTAGTGAATCACTCGTGGTCTCCCTCAGTTGTGAGAAATGTCCTACCCAGCAGATGCTTCCCTTGTCAGGACGAGCAGTGCTGTGTTTAAGGCAAGCAGGATACCAGCAGTGATGCAGATCCTGATAAAGCTAATCCTTGCACTCCCTGAGTACATGTGTTGCAGATGTGTATAGTTCAAACAGATTTGAAGGAGAACAAAGTAAAAATACTAAAGAAAAAAAATCACTGATTTGTAAAGATGAATGTTCCAAATGATCAAAGACATGGAAGAAGTGATGGTGTTTCTGATAATTCTTGTTTAACGTCTCTTGGCAGAAATTAATGCTGCAGATCTGCAGCTATTTCCAGCTATTGTGGTGGAGAAAATGATAAAAGCTTTAAAACTGAACTCCAGAGAAGCCAGGCTGAGATTTCCTAGACTGCTGCAAATAATTGAAAGATATCCAGCACAGACACTGGGTCTAGTGACACGAGAGGTTAGTTGCTTCCATTTTCCTGGCGGCAAACGTTGCTATAAATCGAATTTAGAAGGTGGGGGTGGAGGTTGGATGGATACAGAGGTTAGACTGGTAAGTTTTGCTTCAGGTAAATCAGATAAATGTTATCCCATCATTGTTCCTTATCTTCTCTCTAACTTTATGAGTGTAATTCATATGGACAGAAACTTTTTTTCTTAAGTTTAACTTTTATCATTATTCTTATTCCAAATGTCAATTTGAGAGTTGCTGGAAAAAATCTGTTTTGTGGTTTGGTTATTTTATTTGGTTTGTTGGTTTGGGGTTTTTTTCCTTCAGAACAATCTTAAGAGGGCTGATAAGGTGGTTAGTATTAGGGTGAGGAACATATTTCTGCACACTGCCTTCCCTGCTGTCGTGGGAGAGATAAGCAGAGAGCTCCTCTGTGACTCACCCCAGTTCCTGCCTTGGCCTGCCCACCTTTTCAAGCCCGTGTCATTGTGCTGGTGCTCACGGGGTGCCAGGCCCTGTTGGAGGAAGAACTTGAGACAGACAGAAACCTGACTTAGTTATCCCAAGAAACTGAGGAAGTAGCAAAAACGGCTGAGGAACATAAGGTGTGGCCATAGTGAAACTGATGGTTCAAACAGAACCTGACACCTGGTCCAGTTGACAAATCTCACCCCAAAAAAGGAGCTCACCAGGCAGTTCTTGCTCCTCTCCTCTGTTCTTCTGTGAGATAAATGCTGGCAACCTGATCTGGAACTCTAGTAATGGGATGAGGCAGGAAGAAGGGAGTCAGTGTCTGGCCTCTGGCTATCCCAAGGCAGGATAATGTAGTACTCCTTTCAGCAGTGATACTGTTTTAAGAGAGAAGTGAGCATGAAGCATATTAGAGTCATAGAGTGCTTTGGGATAGATGGGACCTTTAAAACTCATCTAGTCCATCATCCTGTAGCAAGCAGGGACATCTGCAACTAGATCAGGTTGCTCAGAGCCCTGTCCAACCTCACCTGGAAAGGTTCCAGGGATGGGGCTTCTGCAGCCTCTCTGGACAAACCTGTTTCAGTGATTCACCTCCCTTATTGTAAAAACTGTCTTCCTTCTATCTAGTCTAAATCTACCCTTCTTTGGTTTAAAACCTTTACCCCTTGTCTTACCTTGCTGTGTCCACAGCTTTCTTGTAGGCCCCTTTTAAGCACTGAAAAGCTGCAATAAGGTCTCCCTAGAGCCTTCTCTTCTCCAGGCTGAACCACCCCAACTCTCAGCCTTTCCTCACAGCAGAGGTGTTCCAGCCTCTGATCATTGTTATGGCCCTTCTCTGTGTCTACTCCAACAGGTCCATGTCCTTCCTGTGCTAAGGGCTCCAGAGCTGGACCCAGCACTGCAGTTGGGGTCCCACCAGCACAGACCAGAGCCACAGAATCCCCTCCCTCAGCCTGCTGGTAATGCTGGTTTTGATGCAGCCCAGGATCCAATTAGCCCTGTGGGCTGTGAGTTCACATTGATGGCTCAAGTCCAGCTTTTCATCTACCAGTTTCCCCAAGTCCTTCTCCATAGGGCTGCTCTCTATCCCTTCATTTCCCAGTCTCTCTTGATACCAGGGACTGTCCCAGCCCAGATGCCGGGCCTTACATCTGTCAGAAAAACTTAATATGTTTAAACTTGAAGGAAGGACAAAACTGGTTGGAGTTCCAGTGTTCCTCTTCCTGTCTTTTTTTTCTTTTTTCTGGTTTGTTTTTTTTTTTTACTCAAATGAAGACTTCAACCCAATGGTGTTTGGTCTATCCCTTCAAATTTTTGAGGTTTTTATGTGGTGACTGAAAAGTTTTCCATTGCATCCAGACAGAAAAGCCAGAATTTTGAGTGTAATGTCTCATCTTGATCAACAAAATGCAAATCTCTATAATGGAGAAACCTATTCAGCAGCAGCAGTGGTGGTGAGGGTGGTAGTGCTGCAATATTAATGAAATCTGCTTCACTGGGGGATGTTTTGTGCAATGGTTGACACTCTGTGTTTCCTTTTCATGTGTTTCTGTCTGTCAGGCTGGGCCACAGAACTGTGTTGTCTGTTGCTATGTTTGGTATGCTGAGGAGGACCCAAGTTGAAAGCAGTGTCTGTGTTTTTGCAGCTTTCTTCAGTTCCCTGTTGGCAGTTCATTGGCTGGATTAGCCAGATGATGGCACTGCTTGACAAGGATGAAGCTGTGGCCGTGCAACACACTGTTGAAGAGATCGCTGATACCTATCCCCAGGCAATCATCTACCCCTTCATGATCAGCAGTGAAAGTTATTCTTTCAAAGATACTGCCACTGGTTGTAAGAACAAAGAGTTTGTAGAAAGGTGAATTTGATATTAGAGTTCTCTTGTGTATGTATGTTTTGGGTTTTTTTATTCAGGAGTGGAGAGCTTTATTTATTTTACTTAACAAACTTTTCTTTAGGAGGCATGAGGAACATTAGAGGGTAGTTTCAGGCACACTGTGTTTTCATTTAGAGGCACAGGAGCCAGTACATAAACTCTTAGACATGCTCAGTCAGGTTGGTGGCCTGAATATTTGAAGTGTGGTGTCCCCAGGCTGTGGGAAGTTAGAATTTTTCCAAGATGAAATAAAAAGTCCCAGAGCAGCAACCCCATGCTCCTTATAATTCTGTGATAGTTGAAATTTCTTCTTCCTTCTTCTCTACTGAGGTAGAAGGGAAATCTGGTGCATGATTATGCTCTCAGTGTAGTAGACTTCAGAGCAGTGAGAGTCAGAACCTGCCAGAGGTGCAGCTTGCTTGGACATTTACAATCTCATACCAAAAGAAAGCATTGTGATGCACTGTTTTTCTTTTAAAGGATCAAGCACAAGTTGGACAGAGGAGGATTAGTTCAAGATTTTGTTCACTCTCTGGAGGAGCTCTCTAGTCCCGTAATGCTTTTTAAGGTAAAGTGTATTTTTTGTTTTACTTCTCCCCCTTCATTCCTCACCCTCTGCTTAGAATAGCCCTGGGCAGACCCCTGCAGTTGGGGTGACACCACAGCCAGTGGAAGTGGTTCAGTCCAGAATCAGAATCAAAGGGTGATGATGATGGTGTTGAGGGACTGTCAGCAGCTCTTACTGGCTGTGGTCTCCCTCCCCTGTGCCAGCTGGCTGGTTTGCACTGGCCCTTTTTAGTTCTCTCCTTCACAGTCTCTGCCCTTTCCATGGTCACTCTTCTTTAATTGTTCTGAAACCATTAAAGAATTCTCATTTGTCACTATCTCTATAATTTTTGACTGTATATCATCTTATGTGATTTCCCTGCTCTCTGCTGGCCTTCCCAGTCTATGTTCTGGCCACATTATCCAAAGGATTCTCATCTAGTATTTGGTACCACTGCTGGCCCTATAGAGGCTCTCTTAGCTCATGCTAGACACTATGGTAGTAAACATAATTATCTGAATAAAGTAGAAACATTTTATCAAGAGACAAAATGAAAAGGAAATATTTCCATAGCCTTTTGATTGCTCTTTTTGTTGTCAAAAGACAGATTAATTGCCTCTTAGTAAATATGGTAACTCAAATGCAATCTGAGAAGATTACCAGAGAGCAAGGGTCAGTAAACTCATCCTCAGAACTCAACTGTTTCCTTCTGTTTGCAGGATTGGATTGAGGATGTCAGAAATGAACTGGTAAAAGCCCAGAGAAATAGAAATAAGCTTAAGGAAATGTATGAACAAATGTTGGGAAAGAGAGAGGCCCCTGGCATTGGATTGCTGAGGAAAAGGTTTATTGAGGTATGTGTGATTCCTGGGCAGTGGCTCCATGTGCTTTTCTGGCAGGCATTAGGAAGTCAAAAGAAGGGACCAGATCACAGCCTGCAGAGGTGCTGCAGGACTTGGTGAGCCAAGGGATCACATCAGGACTACAGGACTGGGATTTCTTTGCTAGAAACTATGGATTTATTATAGTTCAACTTCCACTTTGATTTCCCCACAGAACTAAATGTTCCCTCTTACTGAGTTTCTGCCTCCCTTGTCCTGCACGCAGCCAGATTCTCAGAGCCTGGGTGCCTCTGACCATCTGTGAACCTGCACAAGAATCTGGCCTTGTGTTTTTTCCATCTGCCAAGGATGTATGAGCACTTTAGAGTGTTTTGCTATATTATGTTACTCAAATTCGCTGCTGATACTAAGTTTTTTAGGGCAAGTTACTCAGAAAAGTTAGCAACTATGAAGAATTACAGAAAAAGCTTTACAAAACTGAGATCTAACATAGTGAAAGTCAGTGCAGAAAAATGAAGGCATATATGCAAAAAAAGAAAAACCAGAACAAAGAAAAAAACAACAACAACAAAAAACAAACACCACAAACCTTAGTTTCATATATAAATTCCTTGGGTTTGAGCTGACTATTGCAATTCAAGAACAAAATCTTGATTTCTGGTGGCTCTGTGAAAACACCAGCTGTGAAAACCCAAGAGCAGTAGAGGAAGAACAGGGGCTGATAGTCATTAAGACAGAGAACAAGCCATGGATTTATACATTGACACAGCACACTCCTCTGATGCTTGCTTCTGGAATGCTGTAGTTGTCATCCACAGTTCTCATCACAGATACAACAAAACTGGAGGTTCAGGGCAGCAAGAATAATCAGAGGTACAGAGTAACCTCTGCACAAGAAGGAACTTCAGCATTCCTCTACTTGGACAAGACACAGTGAAACCAGAGACAATAAAGCTCTTAACATCAGGAGTGCCAAGCACGAAGTAAATATTCCATGGAAGTGGCAGATCCAAAGAAACAGGGAGAAGTGTTTGCTCACTCAGTACACTCTGAAGTGCTGAACTCCTGCTGCAGGGTATTCTGGATGATTTTGTGGATTCAAATAGCAAGTAAATAACAGAATGGAAAGGGTGAGAATGCTCTGAGAGCTTTTAGATACAAATGCACACTTCTGGGTCCAAGTTGCTGCAAGCCAGGAGAGTGGTGCTGCTGTGAAAGTGTGGCTGTGCGCCTGTACTGTATGCTTGTAGCCAGGGCCTGGTGGGTCCAGGTCTCTCCCATATGGCCATTCTTATGTCACATTAGCATTAGATAAACCTACCTGGGTGTCTCTGAGGAGATTCTTTCTCCATGAGCAAGCAAAGTGGAGGATGAGTAAGGTGCAGTTGGGAGGAGGTAAGGTGATAGCAGCAGAAAAGGCAATTAGGAGTTTGGGGATGTACTAGCCTTTGAATGTGTTGCAGCAAGATAAGCTGAGTCTCCGATGGTAATTACTTTAAACTTGAGAGTATAGTGAGAGGAATTTGTGGATGTGCTGCTGTTGGGGTGGGGGCAGAGGGAGGAGAGCAGCAGTGGCCTGAGCTACACAGGGTGCCAGGGTAGCAAGGGACCTGGCAGGCATGAGGGCAAAGGCAGCCTGGGTGTTGGGGTGATCTGTGTGTGCTGGAGCCCACTTCACCCCAAAATCTACGGCTCTCGAAAGGCACATGCAGCAGTAGAGGATACTGCAGGGGAAGGCTGATGGATTTGTACTTGTTCCTGAATTAACCAAACAGAGAGAGAAAAGCAAAGGAGGTGCTGGGAGAGGGGTAGCAGGGTAGTTCCCCTTGGCTGGAGGGGAGAGCAGGATTCTTGTCACACAGCAGCAGCTGCGGGGGAAAAGGGTCAGGGCCATGGTGCACAGACTCTGAATTCTTTGCCTCATGAAGAAGCAGAGTGCTGTGAGGATAAGTGTGCAGCTTCTCATGCCCTTGCTGGAGAGAAGGGGAAAAAAATTAAAAAGGGTTCTATTTCTTGACTGACACATAAAATTGCTCTAATAAGCAGAGAATTTCAGGCTTGTAATCTTCATATGTATTATTTCTGTACAATTTAAATTGTAACTTGAACAATAGGAACCTTGTGTTTATTTTTAACATGAAATTCCAGTAATGCAGAAGTGAAACACTGTTGTTGGATTGTATTAATTAAAACACAGTGTTAAGGCTGTTAAATATTTGCTGCCTTGAATTTTAAATGAAGTCAGAGAACAGAATGGAGAAGGCAATCAGACGATCATCTGGAAATAGATTTAAAGTGATAAAGATGTTGACTGCAGCAGTCTCTTCTTCAGGAGGATAATATTTCCTGTATTTTCATTTACTTAGCTGTGGCCTTCATAGCTTGGGAGAAAAATGATCAGGCATTGAAAAAACAAGTGAGCTTGCATGTCTTTCCAAGCCGTTAATACCAGTGAGGTCCAAGAGGGGACATCTGGTTTTTCTAGAACCTTGAGTTATGAACACAAGGAGTCAAGTCAGTTAACTACTTGCAGATAATACTGTGTTTATTACATGGATCAGCATGAAATGACTTTGCACTTTTCCTTTACCAGGCTATTAAAATACCTCTTTGAAAATATGGGTTTATGCATTTTACATCCAAAATTGCTACAAGGCAAATCACAAATAATAAATGTGATCATAAATGAAATTTACATCGATATTATCTAACATGAGACAAAAAATTCTCCTAATACATGAAACTTTATGGACATGCATTACATATACCTTTTGCTTAGCAAAAAAGGTATATATGAAACTAGCTTTTTCTTGCTCTGTAGTATGGTTGCTGCTAATGAAGAATAAAACAAAAAGAACAAAACAACAACAAAAAATAAACTAAACTGAACAACAACAAAAGAAAACCCCCCCTATACACACTCACACACACACACAAAAAAAACCCAGGAAAATAAAAATTATTACCAAAATCCAACAAAAACTCCTCCATAAAGCATAAAATACTCATACACAAGCAAGAAAAAAATTAGCTAACTTACCCATCTGTATTTTTTGAACCATTTGTAAATGGAACAGTTGAGGATTTGGGGAGTTTTTGTTGCAGGAGTTTGAAAGTGTGATAAATTCTAAAGACTGGGGCATCAATGAAGTGTTCTTACAATAATCCTGTATTTAGATTCATGGTGGAATTTGTATTGGTCTAATAGGTACAAATTTAAATATTTTTATTTTATATTAACATTTCACTAGCTCATCTAAATTTTTGTAAGCAGATGAGGTATGTTAAGGTTAATGAGTAGCATTATTGATATCCTCACCCAGAATCCACTTCAGGCAAAAAGGTTCATGATCTAAATCTACAGATCTTCTATATCACCGAGTTGGCAAAATGTGGATGTTTCTGTGAATGTAACTGTCAGGTCTATCAAACAGGCAGTGAAAAGGTTCTGACAGACTAGAAATAATGGAGAAAAAAAAGAAAGTCAAAGAAGTGGAAGGATGATTGGTCTGTTTAAGGAGCTCAGGTGAAGCCAAGCGTGTGCTGGGAATGTTCTGTTTCAGTGTTCCTGGGGAGTTCCCAGCACTGGGCTAACAGGATTCCTTTCTTTACATGAACCTCAGGCTTTTGGGAAGGACTTTGATCATCATTTTGGAAAAGGAGGGTCAGAGCTGTTTGATATGAAGGCTAGTGACTTTGATGCAATTGCAACTTCTCTCCTCACAAAAATGAACAAAACCTACAAAGACCCTGGAAACCTGAAGGAATGTTCAGTGTGGATGAGTGAATTCAAAGCTGAGTTCTTGAGGCATGAGCTCGAGGTTCCTGGTAAGTTCCCCTTCAGTGTCAGGGGTGAGTAGCTGCCCATAAGCTCTACACAGAGGTAGATTTCATCTGAAAGAGCTTAAATCTGTTCTTAAGCTGCAGTCCTGATTAAAAAAAAAATTATCTAAAATTGTATCTCTCAGATAAGAACTTGAATATTATTTTTAAAAGCCTGACTCCAGGAACACTGATATATAAATCTAATAATATATGTCTCAATCTAGTTCAAAAAGGCTGTGTCCTCAGAAACCCTTAAGAACTGCAATTCTCACAGCTTAATAAGGAAAGAATATTACTAATCCACTGATAAAATTGTAAGATGTGTATGATGGATTTTTATGCATTTTAAAATAGTTCATCATGCTGCCAAAGTGACAAAGTATTTGCAAGTGTGTTCTGTTCTTAAATTCACTTACAAAAAATAATAATAGTCTAACTTCAGACTACATAACTTCTTTCTTTTTTTTTTTTTCTACTACCACTTCAGGTCAGTACGATGGAAAAGGGAAACCACTGCCAGAGTACCATGCAAAAATCTCTGGGTTTGATGAACGGGTATGTTTTTAGGTTGCAGTCAAATTCTGCATGGTATAAATTTATGTCCACATTCCATCTGAAGAATTTGACAATAACAGGGTTGTTGCTTGTGTATGCATCTTGCAGCACATAAAGGAAGGTCTGCAAGGGGGCATTTCTGGTTTTTCTGGTAGTAATTGAGCAAGTAGATTATGCCATCTAGAAATGACAGATACGCTTCATTTCAGTGATGATTCTGTAAGGTCAAGTCTTCTGCCACAAATATTTTGCTTTTTCTTTGTCTTTTTTTCCAAGGTAACTGTAATGGAATCCTTGAGGAAGCCAAAACGTATAACAATCCGAGGCAGTGATGAGCAGGAGTATCCTTTTCTTGTCAAAGGTGGTGAAGACCTGAGACAAGACCAACGTATTGAGCAGCTGTTTGATGTAATGAACATTATCCTTTCCCAAGATGCTACGTGTAGCCAGAGGAATATGCAGCTAAAAACTTATCAGGTCATCCCCATGACAACAAGGTAGGCATCTGTCTTGAAGGGACAGAAATCTGTCTGTGAACATCTGTTACTGTTGGGGTGTTGGAAGGTGAGATTTCTGTGCACCACATTCTGGTTCAGAATGTTTTGTGTCTAGGCTTAATTTATTTATTTTTTTTCCTTTTAAAGAATGTGGAAAGTGCTTTGTCTGGAAAATCTTTTTCAGAGTACATTTAAATTTGTAGCTTTCAACCTTCTTTTAGCAGGCATTAGAATGTGTTTCTTCCTATTCGTGATGTTCCTCTGAAATTCAACTCTGAGCTACTTGTTCACATCTCTGATTTCTTCTGTTCCAGACTGGGACTCATCAAGTGGCTGGAAAATACTTGTACTTTAAAAGAATTCCTTAAGAATAGCATGTCTGAAAAGGAAGACATGAACTATAACAGGTAATGCTTCATTTAGCTGTCTAAATACCAAGGCTGCTACTAATGGGGTTTTGATACCAACGTTCTTGTGGCAACAATTCCTTAGTTTCTAGAAGAATAAAATAAAAGCACCTATAAGCACGGAGGCAGTTTGTGCTTCGTGACCCAAATTAGTAATTGGCAACTGTTTGTTTAATGAGTACCATTGTACCTGGCATATCCTCCACCCAGCTTGTTTAAACAAGAGGCTTATAATCATGGGTGACGTCGTCATCATCACCATTTCCTTATCAGCACCTTGATTTTACAAGCAAAGGATTTTGATCTCTGGATTTGATCCGGCAGGAAATGGACGTAGGTCGGTTTGGGGGGAGCAGAGGGGAGGGCAGAGGAGCAGAGATGGAGCCATTCAGATCCTGGGTTCACCAGGGAGTCAGTGTCAGGGGAATTGGCAGCAGATGCACAAACCACAACTGTCGAAGAACACTCTGCCTGTATGCAAGTGCTGGGCTTAATATATGTGCTGAATAAATTAGCTTTCTTCCTCTTGACTGGAATTGGAGGATGAGTCTTTGTCAAATTGGTTTAATTCTAGTGTTTCAGTCTGTTTCTAGTCTGGAATTTAGAAACTACTACCAACAGTTATTACTAAGTCATATTATTACACCAGTTCTATTTACCAACATTGTTCTTGGTACATAATCTCTGGGTTTGTCAAAGTGGTGTTGTCACTTTGACTTTTCATTTCAGTGTGGAGGTTATAATAAGGTTATACAAGGAGGTTAAATAAGACTCCAAAGAGTATTTCTACAGTTACCTGATTTATAAGCAGTTTAAGAACTGCTGCAGCTCCTGCATTACTGCTGTCTGGTTCACTGTGAACAGCGCTGGTGTTAAGTGGGTCTCAGTTCACTGACTGGGAAAGTGGAGGATGGAACTCACATGGAACCACCTTATGAGAGAAAAACATTTCTAATATGATAAATGTAGAAAATCAGTGTCTTTCTAAAAACAATTCATGGTTTATCCCCCAAAATAGCTTTATTTTATTATTGTATACAGACTTCAAATATTTTCCAATATGTTCTTCAATCAGTTAAGACCCTTTATATCGAGCTACAGTTGAATGACAGCACTTGCCAAGGAAAATTCTGATTCAATCCTTGCTGGCAATATTTTGGTTGGGGTAGGGTAAATAACTTTCTGAAGTTTTGAAATACTTTTCTTTACCCTGAAATAATGGGCTATAAATGATAAATGGAAAGGATGTCTGTATCTCAGAACATGCTTTGGAAGAAAGAGGGAAGGCAGGTGCTCTGCTAAGTTGCTGCCTCGCCGAATAGAAGTTTAATGTCTAGTGTATTTAGTTAAGATGGGGGGGAAATAGCAGTGCAATTAATGAAGACTGGCTTCTTATGGATTAATACCTCAAGTCCAGGCCCCCCATTCCTCCCCTCTTGTTCATGGTGAGGAGGTGACAGGCTGCCTGCCTGCCTTCCCTTCCTGTTTGGATGGACAGACAGCAGCACCTACTGTTCCTCTCAAAAGGATATGGGACTGTGTTAAAAATATCTTTCCCTCCCTGGAGAAATTATTTTGGGTCTTTCTTCTCAAGGCAGCATCTAATTTTCACAGTACCTATTGACAAATTAACACCTTTGAGATGTCTAATCTTCTGTCAAATATGATTGAAGTACATTCAGAGCTGGAGGGAAGGAGATGGATGGATCAGATATGAACTGACTGCATAAACTTCATTTCCATAGCAAAGCTAAAATTAATGTAGGCTGTAGCTTCCTGACTCCTGCTGTGCATAAAAATCTTCATGGGTCATAGCAGCACACAGCCTGCTGATATTCAAGCACAGAGTGATGAGGTAATAGAGTGAAATCAGCAGCACTTTTTTTGTTTGGTTGTTTTGTTTTTGTCCCTAGCCAAAAAGGACCTCATGCTACCTATTCTGAGTGGCTGTTCAAGATGAGTGGGAAATCACAAGGCATCTCTCGATACCATGTTATGTACAGGTAGGTTTGAAAAGAGAACTGCATGTAAAAATACAGAAACTAGAGTGTGCACACACAGAGAGATATAGAAATTCCAGGAAAAAAATATGATCTGTGTTACAATATGCTGGCTAGAGCTGATTCTTGCCCATTTACACTTCGTCTTCCTGGAGATGCTCTGCAGGAGGAGTTTCATACTGCCAAAATTGCACCGGAGTACAGCAGTGCTTCCAGAAACTTGCTCACATCCTTAAGAAGGTGTCTAGAAGCAGATGCTTCTCTTCAACTGTATTTTCTCAGTGTCTTGTTCCTGATAATGCATTTAGATAGGTGGCCTCAGAGCCAGAGCACCTGCTGACCTGGGCAGAGAACCATCACTGTGATTTACTGAGAATTTAAGGACATTTGATGGTTTGGGTCATTACTTGAGCATTGTCTCAGAGGAATTCCCACACCTGCCTAGATCTAGCACTGGTGGGGAAGTGAATTTACAGTGGTGCATTTTTTATGAGCTCATAACCTGCTTAAGCAAATGTCTGGCTTTTTAAATGAAAACTTGTACTCGTTTAACTGAGGGTGTTAACATTAGGACTTGTATTTGGATCGAGAATATGCTTTTGAAATAAATTCCCAGTCACCCCCACTCACATCACCTCGGCTCATATCACAGAGCTGTCCCTTAGAACACAACTCTGCTCCTTTCAGTCAAAACTGAACTGGAAGGAGGGCACCCAGCACATTCCAGCTGCTGGTGAGCATCCAGTTACCAGCACCTGGCACGGGCTATTCCAGAGTGCTCACCATCCCTCCCCAGAGGTGGGGGTGCTCTCAAATGTCCATCTTGGAAATAACTCCTAGGAGAAAAAGAGGAGGGGGAGAACTGGGGCCAAACTCTGGCCTGCTGTGCCGTTGTCTGGCATAGGCCGGACGTGCTGGTGCGTCATGGCGGCAGGGCTGCTCAGCAGCTGACTTTGCTCCTTCCTCATATCACAGAAGGGCCGGGCGTTCGGAAGCCGTCATGTCTTTCCGAAGCAGGGAGAGCAGCGTGCCAGGGGACCTGCTGAGGTAAGTGAGCCTCTGGCCACCCAGGGCACCAACCCGGGCGTGGGCACGGCCTGCAGCCCCTGGTCTGTCGCTTGCAGGAGAGCCTTCGTCAACATCAGCACGTCGCCTGCAGCCTTCCTGGCCCTGCGGTCCCATTTCGCCAGCTCCCACGCACTGATGTGCATCAGCCACTGGATACTGGGGATTGGGGACAGGCACCTGTCCAACTTCATGATCAACAAGGAAACGGGTGGCATGGTGGGGATTGACTTTGGATGTGCCTTTGGCCTGGCTACGCAGGTACTTGTTTTCTGATTAGTTGGTTACAGATTCTGGATTTATTCTCTGCAGTGACAGGTGTATTCTCAGTACTGAGTTTGTGTCTCATTTGCCATCGTTCTGATGCAGAATAATCTTTGCAAGTTATTTGTAGTTAATTGGAATAAAATCTCTGTTTCCAGATGTTCAGGCAGGGAGCTATAGAGTTTCACAGGGTCTGTAAGGTGGTGTTTTCTATAGCCATGCTTCCAACCACCATCACTGAATGGACATGGCTAGGGCTTCGATGTCACAACTTGACCCTGTTCTGCTGTGTTGCATGTTATTTTCTGTTAAGTGACAGAGTTTCAAAGCGTAAAAAGAACAAAATATTACATATTATTAATCCATCTGTTCCAAGGCTGATGAACTCTTGTTTTCTTTTGACTGTCCTTCCCCTTGGCTAGTTCTTGGGCGTGCCAGAGTTGATGCCTTTTCGCCTGACTCGCCAGTTCCTTAACCTGATGATGCCAGTGAAGGAGTGGGGTCTCATCTACAGCGTGATGGTCCATGCCCTACGGGCTTACCGTGCAGATCCAGATCTCCTCATCAGCACAATGGATGTGTTTGTGAAAGAGCCTTCTTTGGACTGGAAGGTGGGGTTTTTTTCCTCCTTTTTTCTTCATGTGAAAATTCTTAAGCTGTAATAAGGATAAAACTGATCAAAATGGAAGTATTTCTTGAAGCTCCCTTGCAGTCCTTCTTTTATCTTGCTTTGTTTTATTGAGTTCTCAGAGAAACTGAGCTTCAAGGATTTGAAATGACAGAATTCTTTATTGGTGGACAAAGAATAGTAGCACACGTCTGTGTTATCAGAGTGTTCTTTATCTGCTTAGTAATCCTAAAAATGTGGGTTTCTCTTGATAACATTATGTCACTTATGGCAGCAGCATATTTTCAAGTTTTTGCATTAAACCCCCCAGATGTATGTAACGCTGCTATATATCAAACTAATATTTACAGGGAAGGAAAATAAACTAGTTGCTCTTCAGCAACTCCAGTTGTAAATTAATTTTAAGTCATAGGCAGGCCGGATACCATCTCACTACTTTGCCATCTACTACATCTGCAGTTAAGAGTCAGTGGCTTGACTATGAGCTGGCAGCTTAAAGGTCTTTTTAAGTGTGTGATTTATGATAAACAAGGCAAATTTGTTTTTGCTTTAGAACTTTGAACAGAGACAGCTGAAAAAAGGAGGCACATGGATTAAGGAAATAAACACGTCTGAAGTAAACTGGTACCCCTTGCAAAAAGTCAGCTACGTCAAAAGAAAGCTTTCTGGTGCCAACCCAGCAGCCATCACATGGTAAGATGCTCTCTCTCCTCTCCCTTCAGCAGCTTTGGCAGCCTCCCGCATCAGGTCTCGCTCCCTTCAGATAGAATGGCAGCTAGAAAAAAAGGAGAGGGAGACAGGGCAAAATTTCAACAAGCCTCCTGTCAGAGTCATTCTGGTCCATGTGCAAGCTCTCTGACTCACCCTGCCAGCCAAAACACCAGCTATCTCCCCAGGAGTGTTCCTGCTCCAGCACAGGCCTCCTGAGCAGCTTCACAGCTTCCCCGCCCCGTAAGCCTTTGTGAGCCACGCTCTTCCGACTCCTCAGCTATGTGGCCGTCTCCACACCTTTTAGGCTAGGGGTGGTAGTTCAGTCCACGTGCTTCTGCTGGGCAGTGGCTGGGAATGGAACCTGAACCAGCTATATGGGAGGCGTGGAGGTAAGCTGCTCCCAAAAATATCAAATTCAGATCTGATGGCATTCCTGGGTTATTTATGTCAGTCTACTCAAGTCTGGCTCAAGCCAGAGTCTTTAAAGTACAGCTGAAGTACAATTAATCCCTTCCATCCTCTTCTAAAAAGACATTTTGGATTAATCAAGATAAAAAAAAAGAAAAGGCAAAGAAAGCAAGCCTGTTTTCAAACCATACAAATACTAAAAAGTGCAGGACTTGGGAGGAGTCCCTTCTGCGGTCAAGGCTGAACTGGAAAAGGCAACAAAATACTTCTTGCAGACAGAAATCAGGAGGGCAGATAAGGAGATAACAGCCTGGACGTGAACTGCTGCATCCTTCTTTCAGTTAGAGACCTTTGACGAGGTTGAAATATTCATGGCAAATATTCCCTTGTAAAGGATGCCTGAAATCACCAGTCCTCTGGCTCAGCCTATTCAGTAGTCTCCACATCTTGAAAAATAAAGCTTCAGGAGTCATGTTCACATACTGGTTTGTATTTAAAAATCCACCTCGGGGTTGTTTTTTTTTTTTGCTTGTTTCTTTTAGTCAGTTTATTTTTCTGTTCTCTATTCTAGCGAGGAGCTGCGCCTGGGACATGAGAAGTCACTTGCTTATAATGATTTTGCAGCTGTGGCTCGTGGTCATCCTGATCACAATGTCAGAGCCAAAGAGCCAGAGGATGGACTTTCAGAAGAGACCCAAGTGAGGTGTCTGATTGATCAAGCAACAGACCCAAACATTCTTGGCAGAGTCTGGGAAGGATGGGAACCCTGGATGTGAGTGACTGTTCTCTAAAAGCCCAGCCTGCCAGGAGCAGTGGCTCCTAACACACAGCTGCAATCAGATCAGTATTTTAAGATCAAAAAGGAAAAAACCTCTTGACCATTTTTATCATTACCAGTTAACTTGACTAATGTGGAAAATAATGTCTTTGTGTTCAAGCTGTATTCAAAGGGAATTTTATGTTTATTTTATGGTTCTTCATCAAAGCAGCTTGTCTTTGTATTAAAAATCAATGTAGGAACAACTGGAGAGGCTGTTGAGCTTGAAGACTTCCTTGAAAGGCACCGAGATCACTCAGAGGAGAGCACAAATTCACACTCTGCAAACTTGTAGGCATCTTTGCAGTGAGTCTGTGCTTTTGGTTTTTATGGCAAGAGACCTTGATGACAATCATCTGAAACCATTCTGCAGACATATGTTATTTGTAATTAGAACCAGAAGATTTTCATATCAATGGAAACAGTGCAACAAAAATTAAACAGAAAAATGGCTTATAGTGTAGATAACACCTCAAGTATCTGGGTGGTTAGTTCATGGCTGGATAATGAGAAAGCAGTGATGAGACCATGACTGTTTGTTACAGCAGATTGTTTTTTAACAACTGGAGGTTATACACTGTTATCTCTGTCCTTTCAAAGTCTTACACTCCTCATGTTGTCTTCATTTGCTTGGCCCAAGCCAAAAGCAGCTGCTGCCAATGCAGCAGAGTGCTGGAAGCTCCTTGCTGTAGCTGCAGCACAGCACTGGCCACCACACTGGTATTTGCTTCTGCCAGACTGGGGAAGTGGTGCCAGATGGGGCTCTTCCTCTGGCAGCCACTTTTCAGGTAGCCGTGGGGGCAAGTTCAGGGCAGCACAGGTGGCAGGGGCAGAGGGAGGTCTCTCAATTATTGCAGTTGCTCATTACCCCCAGTTCATTGTAGGATGTAGT
>VYZU01023268.1:9184-23779 GCA_013401355.1 Ceyx cyanopectus | reverse complement strand
AAACTTCCTGTGTTCTGGAGGAGCAAGTAGTGACTATTGCCCCTTTTTCCTGTTTAACTGTTTTTAGTTTTCTTCAGACTTGAGTGCTAGATGGGTTAAGGAAGCTTCAAGAACAGTTACCTCGCAATTCCTGACTGTCACAACTTGTAGCACTTTTTGGTTCTTTTGATTCATTAGGTTTTGTTATTCAGTACAAGAAAGTACATAAATTATGCATGTTTATTTGCAGACATTGAAGGTAAAGTGCATTATCAGTAAAGGGGTTAAACAAGCTCTTCTAAATTCAGGCTCCTCGGAGAGATGCCCCTGTGAGGAGTCATCCTAAGAAGACTTTTTAGTCAATGAAAAGAAGAAAAGGGCATCCTCGGGGAGATTCATTACAGCACAAAGTGATTGTGTTCCTAAGCCTGGCAGGTTCTTAGATGCTTACAGTGGAGTGGAGAGGAAGGAAAGCTTTATGAATCAAGATATCAAATACCCTATCATTAAACTGCATTGGCTATATAAACTTCCAGAAACTGAAATATTAGGAGGACATCGATTGGAAAGCTTTTCCACTCATTTCATGTGAGCTATGTCCATGGCCCATCAGTTGCACAGATTGGTGTTACATCAGCTGATGGACACTGAGGGAAGAAGGATCACTTCATACTGGCCTTTATTGTTAGTCATAAACTTAATAGTGTCTTTGAATTTGGTACGTTTACTACCATTAATTAAACAAGGGGTAGTTGTGATATAAAATCTGTAAATACATAGTGAAGAGATTTATTTTTAAAAGATTAAACTTTAGTCTTATTATGTATGCTTTGCATAACAAGATGCTAAAATATTCTCAGAAACACAACAGAGATTAGTTTTAACAAACATGATATTTTTCTTTTCGTTTGTTAGATCTTACCATCTATTCTAAACTAACACACAAGGTTATGGTAGAATTTCTTCTAGACAGGCTTGCTTTCTGCTCTGGGCTTCAGAAGAACCACAGTAAAGTACCTTTGCACCCTGGCTGATGTCATTAAGGTGACATTCAGAACTGAACTTTGAGATGACTACATTTTGGAAATGATCTCAGTAACATGGACAAATCTGGCAGGCTGCACAGTTGCCAGAAGTCACTTGTGGAGAATTGTTCTGTGTCAGTGTGCCCTGTCTTTAGCCTGGCAAAGCAAAAGACAAAATGCCCAGTAGCTGTTACCCAGTAGTTGTTACTCAGGCTCATAACTTCCCCACAAAGAAAATGGGCCTTCTCTAAGTTTGATCTGATGGTAGAATGGAGGAGTTTTGGTACAAGCCTGCAACTGTGATGCATATGCTTCCAACAAGGGTCCTTTGACCATGTATTATAAAAGGCAGAAAATTATGGGCTTCTACAATGCTGTAGCCTTTTCTCAGCCCCAGGTTCTCACACATGATATACCACTTTACTGGTTGCTGAAATACCTGTGGCAATGCAGGCTTCTGGTGTTGGAGAGAAGTGACAGTACTGCATGTGAAGTGCAAGGGTTCCCAGGACTGCAAATAGATGGCAGGAGGGAATGTGAAGCTGGACCAGGAGGTATCACACATAAAGTGTGGCACTTTTCAGGTCTGCTAGACAGGGCCAAACGACCTCTTGAGGAGATGTGGAGACCTGTTACACAGACCTGTGACACAGACATGTTACAGCCTCTTTCTGTTTTGCACTCTTGTTTTTCTACAAAGTGAAATAGCATTTGAAAACATCTAGAGAAATTAATGGAAAGTGAAAAGAGTTGATTTCACTGAATTTTTCCTCTTGAGACATAGCCCCATGATCTGTATTTTAGTCTACAAACACTCTGTCCATACAGACTTGAATATGAAAACAGATGTCTTCTAAAGAAATCAGATATAAGATTAGAACAGGATGATTGTTCTCTGTTCAGCCAGACAGGGTTTATTTCAAAGGCATAATGCAGTTTTAGAAAAATATACCTTTATTTTCCAAAATGCCTGTCCTGAAAAATAGACCTACTTTGTTGTTTGTAAAGGCATTCTGCAGAATAGTGTATAAAATAGAAGGGAAAGTGATGCTAGTGGGTTTTAAAGGGAGAAAGCAAGGATTTGGCAAGCTCTTCTGAGAATAAAGCCCTCATTGATTAGAAATTTGTGAAGGTCGCCGCCATCTAGTGATGAGATGTTGAAGATGTTGCTTGGAGCTAAACAGTACTGAAATACGAGGTGCCTTTTCCAGCTGTGTGTATATTCACTCAGCACACTAGGCATATCCTGATCCAGTGTTTTTCCTTTGTGTGTCTTGTGGCACATAAGGAAACTGGGAACAGGAGAAACTTATTGAGACTCGGTGTATTTGTTCCTGTGAACTGCTCTTGCATTACAAAACTAGAGCAGGGAACTCAGTATAACTGACAGTATTTGAGTGCAGCTTTAGGTGAAAACTTGAGTTACAATTCAGCGACTTAACTATTAATAAATTTCCAACTGTCAGGGCAATAACAATTATTCATGAACACAAGATGGACAATGTATATCCTCTTTTATGAACTGCTCTCCCATTAAGCACTTGGGCAATGCTAAAAGTTTAGTTTAAGAAATTTGAAAATGCATCTAAATGTACCAACTTCTTGTTCTTGGCTTAGCATATTATTTGAGCACTGTGTATCACTAGGGATGTGAGTAGTCCTCAAGTGTTTCAACCTAGGTTTAGAATTTCTACAAAACTAAGCACTGTCAGATGAACACAAGGGAAATAAAGCACGCAACCTGTTTGGGAAACTTGTGTCAAGATTTGCATATTTTAGAAACTCTGAGAACCTGTGCACACAAAGTCTGCACCTGAGTATCTACAAAGGAAACTTTTGCATGTTTGCTATTATTATTTAGTAGACATGCTTTCTTGGGCCCCACCTGTGTCCGTGATTTCTTCTGAATGTCTGTACTGTGTGAAGAGCAAAGGGTATGAAAGAGAAGGAAACACTACAGTGGGTGAAGGTAGGCTTTTTCAACAACTGCTGGTTATCAGATCATTCAAATAAGAGAGTCCGAGTACCTACGTTGGGTAGTAGTTTAGAGAAAGTTCCAACATTTTTCCAACAAGTTCAGCCAGATGTCAAGATGATTGATGCTTCAACGGCCAACAAGCAACCCCCCAATTTCTTGGCACAATTGAAACATTATGCCCATCTGAAGCACTAAACCTAAAAACACAACCCTGGCCTTACTATTCCTTCCTGATAAACTTGCACCTCAGACATTGTCTGCAGAGATGCACAGCTTCCATCTTTCTGCCCCCACTGAGGGGTGCCTGAGGTGATAAGTTGGTCTGACAAATGTTCCTGCAGTCTGTGATATCAATAGGTGAGTGCTGAATAGGCAGAGAGAGGTCACAGTACTGCTTCAGCTGGCAGTTGCTCACAGGAGCTGCAGTTAAAGGCAGCAGTACCTTCTCACCATGGCCCTCCTGAAACAGGTGGCTATACTTCTGCCATAACCCAGCCTGCTATGTGCTTGTGTCCTGGGTCCCAGGATGTGTGTTGGATCCTGGAAAAGTCACTGATTCCTTGACAAATGCTTATCAGAGGAATTTGTGGGGTTAGGGTCAGGTTTCTACTATAACATTTTGCTTCACAAGCTCTGAACCAGTTCAGATTAAGAGGCCCTGGCAAGTGTCTGTGGAGCAACTCCATTGGTTGAGGTGAAATTCTTACCTTAACAAAATTGTAGTTCACATGAAAGTTGTGATGTTTGCTTCAGTGTGTATACATTGTTCTGAACCCTTTGGAAGATACAGGCACTGGAAACAGCCTGCTAGGACAGAATTGCAATAACCTTCTGGCCCCAAAGGTGTCTGCTCCTGTTTCTAGGCCACTGCATTATGGAAAAGTGGCATCTTGTACCTCTGAAATTTGCTTCCTTTCCAAAGCTGATTGGCACCTACCAGCCAAAATCTGATGACCTTTCTGGGGAAGGAGCATAATCAGAAGTGTCATCAAGATACTTAATGTGATTCATTATCTCAGCATGCATCCCTTCAACAGCAGGGACATGAAGGAAGAGAGCATCATCATAACAATGACCTTGACCAATCCCCTAGACTTCTGATTTCCCTGAATGAAATTGTGCCAGCAGTACGCACTACAGTAATCAAACTCAATGTTTTTTACCTCTAGCCTAAGTTTATTATACCTGACTTGCAGTTCTAAAGGGCCTGTTACCCAATCTTCTAGTTCAAATATTATGCCAGGGACAAAGTGGTACTAAGTCAATTAAAGGCTTGAGTGCGATTCAGGGAGTAAGTCTCTTGGGGATGCTTTTGTGGAAACAGAGCTCTGGTTTTGTTTTCTGTTGGTGGTCAACTAAGGAGGTTGTCTTTTTACTAATACTGAAAAGTAGTAGCCTACTCTTTGGGCTGACCAGTAACAAGAGGAACCAATCCATCCTGCAAAAGGATTGATACCGCTGTCCTTACACCTATAATAGAAATTTGATAAGATCAACAAATATCTAATTGCAACCAGGGAAATTGTTTAAGCCTGCTGTTTTATGAATCATGTTTGTGACCTGGATGACCAAAGTGAAAGGCCCTCAATATTTTTGTATCTGTGGGAAAGTACCAGGACATTTTAACTCTCTAGCTACTGCCTAGCAGGTAACTTCTATATTCACAGTGTGTTCTGGGTCTGGCACTATTCAGTATTTTCAATGGTGATGGAAATGGTGCTTTGGTGTTTGCAAGCAGTATCAAGCTGGAAAGAGTTCTTGAAAGATGGAATGACAAGGTGGGAATTCACATTATGGTAGGGGTTGGAAGTGACCTCTGGAGATCATCTGGTCCAAATCCATGGCCAAAGTTTCTGATGTTGAGGTGGGACTTCCCATGTTCCAGTTTGTGCTCTTGACACTTGTTCTGTCACTGGGCATGACTGAAAAGCTTCATGCTTGCTGCCTTTGCAATGAATCCACTTCACTGCAAGTCAAGCCCTGTGTTTCTGCTCAGCAGGTACTGTGATTGATCATCTGAACTGATTGTGCATGTTCCTGCCTGTGAAAACCTCTCAGCCCAGCTTGGCTGTGGCAGTTCAGACTCATTGCTACAGGTCCCTGCAGCCTGGTTTGCAAATACACTTTTAGGAGATGTTTGCGTTAAGATCTTAAGAGCTGTCTGTTCAAGTTAACTTGAAGGGTTGCAAGTTCTGTAACTTGAAGAGACTGGACTCAAACTATTAATGAAATGGCTCTGTTGGTTTTCCTTCTGCTGCCTAAATGCTCCTAAGATTTTTTTGTTCTAGAGACTTGTCTGGGTACTTGCATTGGGAGGCAGTTCCCTCATAGGATGACACTGGAAAAAATAACTGAGAACTTCTGTTGTATCCAATTGACATCCCAAGATAAGCATAAAATTCCTAAGTACCCAAACTGGAATAATTTCAGACACTAGGATTTCATTTGGACCTTGTCAGGGAAGAGACCAAAGGTGCTCAGAATCAGGATTTCCACCTTGGAACTTGGTGAAACAGATTCTGGTGGTGAGATCCTGTGCAGTGTATTATGGTCTGTCTTTGATAACTGCTACACGAATAGATCTATAGAGCATGCTCCCAAAATGTAAATATCTTCAGGTTTGTCTAGTGAAATGCTCCTCTGTTTGTGTAGGAAACACTGTCTGAAGAAGCACCTTTGTTTCTGTTCTCTGGTCGTGCCTTTCAAATTACATGAGATACAGTTTCTCTCCCAAGAGAGGCAGAAGCTTCAAAAGCCATCTCTGTATGGAGGGGGGATGGAGCCAAGGGGAAACAGTCCCCAGCAATGTGTTCCCAAGACATGGGAGTTCTTAAAGGAATCAAATTTATTATCTGTTTACATAGGGTGAGGGTTTCTATGCCTCCTGGCAGGAGGGTCCCTGCTGGAGAGCAGCAAAGCAGAGGATATCCAGGGACCTGGCTTCTGTTGAGCAACTCATGGAGTACTGGGCAAACTGCAGCGTGTTCTCTGGCAGGGGCTCCACAGGAGTCTCACCAGCACTCCACAACATTGTCTGGAATCAGAGGATCACAGAATCACAGAATCATTTAGTTTGGAGCTTGTGGAGTCCACCCACCCCCAGCACTGCCAACACACCCCTGACCCATGTCCCTCAGCACCACAGCTCCACGGGGGGCTTGGAACAGCTGAGCTCAGATGGAAGAGCCCATGGGCTGGTATCAGGGGCATGAACAGCAGGCAGGTGATGTCCTGGTGGGTGCTCAGCTCCTTGCAGCAGTGCCCACACCCAGGGCTGGGTGCAGCACAAGCAGAACTTTGTTCTTGGGAAAGGCTTGGCAAACACAGCAGAGGTGCCCACCTTATCCAAAGACGGTGTGACAAGGGTCTGGTTCATCCTCTCCTCCTCGGTGCTGCTGGAGCTCCCCTGCTGGCTGCTGCTGTGGAAACCAGTGCCCTTCTGTCTGGGCAACCAGTAGAGCCCAGCGACCATGAGCACGGCTTCAACAGAGGCCAGAACCCAGCAGTACTGGCAGACAATGATGTGAAACAGATTCTGGTAGCTTTCCATCTCCATCAGCCAAGTCATCTGCCTCTGCTGCTCCTCATGCTGCAGCAGGCGGTCTTGCATAGTTGAGGACTCGTTCTGGTCATTCATCCTCAGCACCAGTTGCAGGAGGGTCACGATGGTCAGGATGTAGCTGATACCTGCAGCCATGGCTTGGAGGAGGGGAGAAGGGACTCAGTGGGGTTGGATGGGAGATGGTTGCTGGAGGAGCAGGGGAAGAAGACACAGGGGCCTGGAGATGGGTGGGAGAAGGAGCTTGGAAGCAGCAAGAAGGTTGGTGGTTGTGCTGAGTATGAGGGAACAGCCTCTGGCCCCGAGGGTGGCACCTGCCCTGCCTGAAGTTCTCCCAGCAGCTGCTGCTGTGCCCTGGCCACAGGAAAGCTGAGAAGTCCCCTGGGAACCTCATCTAGCCCCATCTCCCTCCAGCTTGTCCCACTCACTGTTGGTCGGTCCCGTGTGGCAGTGTGACTGCTGGCTGTCGCCCTTGGCAACAGCCTTTGTGACCTATGCTCTCTGCTGTCATCTCAACGAATAGCAAGTGTGAGCTTTAAATAATGATGGAAACAAGTGCCAAGTAATATGGCTTTGGTTTTCCTTCTTTTAGGCAACTCTCTGCTTTTGCTATGTGAAACCTTACTGAGAGGACTTAAGTGTGCTAAGGAGATTGGTTGAAGGTTTGGGTGCATAGGTAGTTTTTTCATAAATCCCTCAAGTAGTGGGGAAAAATACAGATAGAGGGTGGAAAACACATGTAATTAACACATGGCTGACAGACTGGTGCCACCACTGGAATTTTGGGTTTTTTGATCATGGAGAGGCTTATATGATACCTGGTGCTGTTGTCAGATGGGGTACATCTCTCATAGGGGAAGAAGGCTTCTATCACAGTAATTGGTTGGGTTTATTGATCAAGCTTTAAACTAGATTTGAAGGGGGAAAGGGGAAAAACCTGTCCTGCAGGAAACAAACTGGAGACAGTTGTGACATTCTGTGATTCTGTGGTTTTGTGATATTTCACTTTAAAGGGAAAGTCAGCAGCTTCTTGCGAGAAGACCATTTTTTTCAAGATTTTGAGCTCAAGGAAAATACAAAGACTGACAATCAACTCTTTGCATATATATAGCCTTCAAAATGATTCACACTTGCCAAATTTAGCAGCTTTCACTGATGATCATGATCAGTGGAGATGAGTCATGTTAGGGCATTCCTGTCATATTCAGATGATAACATGCCTTCCAGGAGTATAACACAACACATATTCCTGGCCATTGCTACTTCTAGTGAAACTTTAGGCCTTAGTTCATAGCAGTCGTTATGAAACTGTTACAAAGTGACTTTTTATGCATTAGAAACAGAATTTTAAGGACCAATTTAGTGAGTAGATATTTTTTTCACATCAAAGCCTCAAAATCTGCTGTTTGAGATATATATCTTATATATAAAATCTGCTATCTGCTATTTGCTTTTCTTTGTAGTGCTGCTAGCTGCTGGCCTCCATTCCTCTGCTCAGCCTGCTGCTGTTGGGATTTACACAACTGTACATGGCCCACTCTATCAAGACTTGGGGATCTCAATCACTTTTTTTTCTTGGAGCCATCTGCCTAAATTCACTTACCACCTCCAGCCTCTGGTCTCTAGAAAAACTTAAAAAATTTGCCATTGCTTTAACTATCTGACCTAAACATGTGTGTTGTTTTCTTGGACTTTGTCTCTTTGCAGCTTTGTTTCAAGGAAAAATATTTGCCACTGTTTGGCTCCTCCTGATTTTGTGACTTTTAGTGGCCCTGGATCAGGTTCAGGTGTCCCTTTGACTTCTTTTTTGGCATGGTGTGTAACTCTCTGAAGTTCCCAAGGGAGGTAAAACAGCAAACAAGTTGCTTTCTGTAGAATTGACAAGAGTAAGGGCTACCCTCTGCTTTAAGCAATCTTGCTTCCATTTTGCCACTGAAATACAAGAAGTGAAACTATACAAGTTATGAGACCCAGAGGACCAAGTGGGCTGTTTAGCCCTCTTTCATTCTGACTAAGTCTGATCTTAAACATGACCTCTCAGTCTGTAATCCTCTGTGTTGTGGACCATGTTTGTGTTCTATGGAATTAGAAGGGAAGCTAATAGGGTTTTCTTGGTCTTAGCAACCTCTAGATGATACTGACTGACCCCTAAAGAGAAAGAAAATTGCACTAAGGCATAGCTATAGCATATTTTTGATGTTTTGTGAGGCACGTGTAACCAAACCACAAAAAAACAATGGTTTCATTAGTGAGAACACACATCTTAAAGTCCATGGTATAAAGGTTATGTTGTACCCCAGCAATGGCATGTATTTCTACGAGACCTCACAGACACTGCACACAAGAGGTTTAGGAGGCATGCCACCTTGTTTACATGATTCTTGACTTTTTTGTATTTTGTTCTTCATCCCCTTCTGACAAAGATTGGAAGCAAAGGTCATGTTTTTCTGTACTCAATGTCACTATCATTAAATTTTGGCACTTTTGGTTGGATTAATTTTGTGTAGTATAGAGCCAAATGTTTATGCCCTCAGCTCTTTCCTTTTCAGATGGTAAGAGCTTTTAATGTGTTTTCAGGGTGAGCTGTGCCAAAACCTTCCATTTAACAGATTGTCTTTCACATACAAAGCATTTAATCATTTAATTAAGCAATGACACATTAAGCCATTAATGTGTGTCTTGGGTGTGCTGGGAGACATGAGGCTAAAGACAGAGTGACTTCAGTCACCACAACAGTGCTTTCATGCTTTGGTAATGTGCATCCTGGAGTGGCCAGTTGCTGTTGTAATATGGACATTCTCTATTTGAAAGAGCTTCTAAATTTTTAAATGTGGTTCTTTTATGTTTTATTGACAACATTTCTCTTTTGGAAAAAATGGTTTATTGATGTTGGTCTTTTGAGATGCCTGCATGCTCTCTGCTGACCCTGGCTCTTTCCTCAGCTATTAAAATACACCCCAAGCAACTTTTTCACAGCTTTGTGTAATTACAGATGATGAAAAAACTTCAGATTGAAAAATTTCTGAAAGCAAGGTCATAGTTTGTCCTCAATTTTCTCGTTTTCTATCAGTACTATTAATATATTTAAATCACTATTAAACATATATTAATATGTACTACTAATAAATATATGAAATATAATTATATATTATTAAAATAATACTATTCACACTTGCACTTCTCAAATAGCATAGCAGATGTTTGAGTACATTTCACGACAACTATATGTAGGTAGGAATGCTGTAAACAGAGCTCTACAGAAGTTAAGATTGTGTTTACACTGCTAAACACATTTTAGGGAGTGATTCTGTTATCAGTATTTTGAATTTATACATTACTTCTCCAAAGTAGTAGAGAAGAATGCACATAGGAAAATTAGGAATAAAATAGTTGAGAGGACTTTTAAGCAATGTAATGACTTGTGTCCAACCAGAAGCCTTAACTGCACTGTACCCTAAGAAAAATAAGTAACCCTGGTGCAGTTTAAATCTATTATTGCTTTTCCTGCCCCCAAGAATATCTTATCTTCCTTTTTGTAGTAACTGATTGCATTTCTGAAGGCAGTTCGCAGACTTCTTTTCCTGTTTCCTCTTTTCTAGAAGATTTCTTTTAGTTGTTACCTCAGCTTGTATTTTCTACATTTTACTGATTACTTCTCTGGACTCTTTCCACTTGGCTTACATCTTCCTTGAAGTGCTGTGCCCAAAACTAGACATCACACTCTTGCTGCTGCCTTACCAACGTTGAGTAGAGCTGAAGTCCCTGTAAGGCAAGACGGAGTGTCTCACAAAGTGCTTTAATCTGTATCAGCTGCCAGCAATGTCAATAGGCCACTCCAGAAGTCGAGACTTACTGAGATGCAAGAGACTCCTTGTCATGTTTCCTCCTTCCCCCCGCTCTTAGCAGTGCACCCACCACTACAGAGAAAAGTATTCTGTACTCTTTGATTTCTAACTACGGATTATTCACAACACATTGCTAAATCAGCGTCAAGGCTGCTGTGATTATCTAAGGATGACTCCTTGTTACCTTCCTTGAAGAGTAGAAATAGATCAACTCTGTTGTTCCGGAGTTTCCAGCTGTACTTTCCTCAATCTGACATACCTAAGATTCCTGAAAAGCAATACACATTTGGTACATTGATATATGTGGGAGAAATAAACAAAATAATTCTCTGGACCAGCACCCTCTCTCCTATAGTTCAGAGAAGCAAGGGTTTTTTGTTTTGTTTTGTTTTGTTTTGTTTTGTTTTGTTTTTTTCCCAGCCTAGAAGATTCTTGCATGATTCAAAAATAGAATTTGTCTTTGATCTTAACTATATTATAGATTATAGTCCATTCCCCAGAACATTTCTCAAGCCAAATTCAAACTCTGGTTATATAGTACTTGCACTTTTTCTTCTCTCACATGTGATGGTTCTGATTTTTAGTGGAGGTGCTGAATATACCAGGAAGGACAACCTTAAAATGCCACCAAGTTTCAAAACTATGGAATATTTGGATATAACTGATTATGAACTNTTATTATATTATATTATTAACTCTTATTATTACAGCTCTTCCAAAAGTTCCTCTAACAGCTCTAAGATAGAAAGGCTCATAACTGCTGTTGCAAGGGGATATTGACAGTATTTCTAATAGGAGGCAGAATTAGAACTGAAAAAGCTGTGTGACAAAAATTTCCATTTTCCTCAACATGATCATGCAGTCAGTTTGCCAATTCTCCAATCGGGACAAGAAAGGATTTACTGGACGTAGTTCATATTTGAAAGGTCTGTGCATAGATGTTCTTAGTGACCTCCAGTGGCTATGAATTCTATGGGTAAAGTTTTTATGATTTCGAAGCACTCAGTGATTGGGTTTACCGTTATCAGAGACAAGACATGATCTAGAGCCTGGCAAGGAAATCCTATGAATTTAGTTAGTTTTTACAGTAAAACTTAACAATTTTGGCTGGAGTTTCTCTTGCAGTCTCAGAATCAACCTGACCATAACATTCCGTATAAAATGCAGGCTGAAAAGTCAGACCAGAAAGCTGGCTAACACCTTTTTCTTCAGGTCTCCTGCATATTCACTTAGTCTTTTGGAAGTTGGATCAAACTTTCATAGAAGTCTTAAACTCTTAAAGCTAACTATGTTTGAAAGATGCTTAAACATCTAGTTTGTGTGCAGTTTAAGTTTCCAGTAAAATCCTAATTAGTTTCTGAGATTTGTTCTTTCTACACTGAATTACATTCTCTTGACATTCACCCTGAGGAAATATAGTGTGTTGGAGGGTTTGGAGTGTAGTTCTAAGTTCAGATCCCTCTTTTGCTGAGGCTGCATGATGAGGACAGTGAAAATCTTGCAGAGGTCATTCGTACTACTTCACAGTTCCTTGTGATGCTGCACTTGGCTGGAGCCACCTCAGTAGTACCTAGGCCGAGGATTTTTTTTGATCTCGTCATCTCGTGTTCTTTTATAGTCAGATTGTAGTCTCCCTCATCCAGACTGAACACTGTCCTTTTAGGACTCTCTGTCTGTGCCTTGTCGGAAACTTTTTTTTTGGGGTAGGGGTTGGGAGGGGTGTTCCGCAGGGTGAGGGTGTTGAGGGGTGTTCTGCAGGGTGAAGATAAGGAGGGGAGAGGTATTCTAAAGAGCGGGGGTGTGGAGGGGAGGGGTGTTGCGCAAGGTGGGGGTGTGGAGGGGAGGGTTTTTCGCAAGGATGCGCTTCCTCCCAACGCCACCAGATGTCGGTAGCATCCCTATGGAAGAGAGCTCGGCCGGGGTGGGAGACAGAGCCCGCGGCGGAGGCTGGCACCAGGGCCAGCCCGCGTAGGGGAGACACGGGGTTAGACTAATTCTGCAGCTCTTCTCCGAACATAAAGTGGATAAGAACGTTTCAATGTCTTTTGAAGGCCTGTTTTCGTAGCTGAAAACACATCCCAGGCTGGGTCGTTTCTAAATGCCATCTGCATGGAGGTAAAAGCTGGAACGGGGGTGGTCGATTTCTTCATCAAGTTTCTTTCGTGCAGACCCAGGATTTGCCCGTAGGCTTTGCTGAAGAGATAAGTGCAGAAAACACAGACTGAACAAAACAGTGCTGTTTTTCGTTAATATGAATCTGATCGCTCTGTGCTCAGCCGGGTGCTATGCTGCTGAATGTGTGACACAGCGACAAAAGGTTAAGGGAGCAGAGAGCCACAAAGGTCTTGGATCCAAGGCACTTTATACCTCAGGAGCCACTAAGCTCAAGTCCTTTGTCAAACTGCTTCATTCTCCACTGTCCTTCTGCTTGGCCCTGAGCATCAAAATGCATTTTTAACGGAATGTTATTTTGCTTTCTCTGCTTTTGTTCTGAAAGGAGAAGGTCATCGACATTAAAGACCTTAAGTCCTGTGGCTAAATCAATGTTGTTCATCTCCTGAATTCATTTAATTGCTTATTTCTTCTTCTTCTGGAATCAAATTCAGTATCCTCAACCTTCAGTTTATGGCTTTCTGTTTTTTTCATTAGTGCTTATTTCTCAGACAGCCTTTCATTCCACTTGATCCCTTCATCCTGCTTTTGTCACCAATGCTTAAACTTTCTTTTATTTCTTTATTGGGGTTAGTTTGGATTTCTAGGTAGGAAACTTGTTTTTACCTGCCTAATTCTTTGGTTCTTCTGATCAGAACTTAGACTCTCAGACTGAGGTGCAGAGCTTATATATTCACTCCTGACTGTTGCAAGGGTAACAGATTAAAAAGGGTTTCTGTGGGGAAAAAACACCTTACTCATCAAGACCAGAATGGTTGAGAGGAGAGGTTGATTTGAGCAAAGCTATTTAGAAGAGAAACTGGTGTGAAAAGTGACTGCAGATCTTAGGGGTTTACTATGCAAAGTATTTCTTGTGGTGCAGAGGTCCCATAAACAAGAGATACAAGATTTCTGATCACTCCTCTCTGTGCTGGAAGCCCCTTAGGCTAAGATGAGCCCACTCTTAGGGTCAGCAGGGAAACAATGAGTCTACCACCACCAGCCCTTGAATATTCCCAGACCTTCTGGGCCTCCTGCTTCACCCTGAGAATAGGGAAATCTTTGCAAAATTTGCTTTGAAGAGATCTTACAATATCCACATTTTATTCTGGGTTGGGCTACACTCAGGGCTCCTTGGCTCATTGCATTTGGCATTAAGACACATTTCCTTTTGGAACAGGCAAATCCTTAACAGAATACACTGTTGAAGGAAACATCTACTGCCACAATGCATTTACTTAATCTAGGGTGGCTAACTCAGCTCAGATTAGCTGTGCAGTTTGGCTGGATTTCCAGGTTGGCAAAGCAAGTTCAAGCCAATAAAGAGGCTTCGGACTGAAAGTGAAATATTGTTTTATAGTCCTGAACTGAAAATGTGCTTACTGCAATACAGACTTTAAGCAATGATGGCCTCCAAAGTACCTAGCTCTCTCTCCATGATGACCTCAGCCCTCTAGCAATATCTCTGGAGCAGAGAGCTGTTAGCCCTGCTGGGTCAAATTGGATTTATTTTGTGGTTAAGGAGACTTTAGTCCCAGAAAGGATGTCTGTATTTGTCCCAGACAGTCTCCTATTCCATGACACCACTGTAAAAGATACCTTCCTATGATAAATTGTCATAAGCATAATCAACTAAGATCCACTTTCATATTTATCTATCTTTCTGAAGAGATAGCATAAAAAAATCTGTCATCAGCTACCTTCATAACAGGGCATCACATAGTCGTTGTCTCTGAATGTTTTAATATAATAAATCATCAATGGAAAAAAGAAAATATAGTGCATCTGCATTTTCTGTCTTCTGGAGCTCTAAAAGCATTAAATAATAATTTATTGAATCTAATAGTAATCCTATGAGTAAAATATGCTAAAAAGTTGGGTGCTTGTCCTGCAGAAACAGGATGGATGTAGTAGGACACAAAACAGCCCTGTGCCTCCTGCACTATGTGTTAAAACCAGAATTAATTGCACCAGTTGTTTCAAAACCTTGAAATAACATACATTCTACCTAGAGTATTTATATTCTCCATCCATCCCATTCTCCAAAGAGACAGCACA
>VYZU01023267.1:128561-189666 GCA_013401355.1 Ceyx cyanopectus | reverse complement strand
CACCCAAACCAGGACACAGTACTTGCACAATTTAAATGCTAAAAATGTAAATAATATATGTGCTTCCTACATCTGGGGCAGATACGTGACAAGCTGGCATACCATGAATGAAATTCTTGAAATATTTTTGCCTAGAAAGGAGAGGCATTACGTAAAGCTGCATAGCCAGTTGTGGAGACAGCTGGTGAAATCTTGACTCTCTAAGTTGCTGGAAAAACTCTGCCTGGCTGCTCTGAATGCTTTCTTTCACCCAATTATTTCAGAGACACACAGAACCAGGTTCTTTCTTTAGCACAGAACAAACAGACCTATGCATTGTAACATCAAGCCTTGCACTGTGCTTGACAAAAATAATGACGATATGCAGCACTGTAGATCTGAAATTAAAGCAATTTAATCCTCAGTGTCTGAAAGAAATATTCTAAATTCAAACTTCAGATCATATTTTGCAAAGAGTGCTATGTAACCCCCCAAAGTTTGGAACTGCTCTCACTTTATAGTTATGCAAGAGTGTATCAGGTTTATGCTAAAGTTTTGGATTTAAAGAGGTTCAGCCTAGTTAAATGTCTTTAATTTCCTGTTATAAAGGCAGTGGCACTGAGCAGCACCCCAGATTTCACTTCCCTCTGGTGCTTTTTGTCAGAGAACATAGTGACACGTTGTCCTTGTGTGGCAGAGCAGTGCAATGGCTGGGGTTGGTTGTGTGTGTGTCTAGTTGGATTCATTCACACAGTGTCTTTTTTGGGTAAGAGGTCCTGTGACACATTGTCTAAGAGCAGTGGTTTGCTGTGCTCCATATATTGGCTGGCTTGTTCACAAACTCCTCAGGGGGATGTTAGAGGCTGATATTTTTAAAAGCTTTAAAACCTCTCAGGCAGAACTCCCACGGGAGCTGCAGGGAGTTCCTTATGCCAACGCTTGCAGGATGGTGTCCAAGCATGTGGAGCAGCTGAGGATTCCCTGGGAAGAAACCATACCCTCACAAGAGAAATGCCCTTCCAGTTGCTGCAGTATTCCAAAAGCATAGTTGTGGTTACAGTGCACAAAATACTGCAGGGGAAATATACATGGAAAACTAATTTTCCTTCCTTTAGTTGAGATTAGCTCTGGAATTAATAAGCAGTACTTTTGTGTTCTAGGCAGATGCTGCTACCCTTTGCAGCAGCACACAAAATTCCTAAGCTAGTGATGTACTGTTGAAGTAGATGCCAGAGGTACAGGCTGGTTTTGCCTTCTCAGCATGAGGGAGGGGACACATCTTTCTCCTCCCTTCCCAGAAGAACAGCAGGTACTTCCAGCATGAAACCTTCCAGTCCAGGTGCTAGTTTGTGGCCAAGGAATAGCAGCTCACCTCGGGCAGGCAAAGAGAATTCTGCAGAACTCCTTGACCTTCAGCTGTCTGAATGCTGAGCATCCCCTGTTGCAGAGCATCCTATTTGGAATTTTCCCCTCATTTGTATCTGATTGCCATTTCTGCTTTACAACTGATAAATGACTTGCAAACCTACCAACAGAAATCCCTGCAAATATGTGCCATTTATGGTCTGAAATACTGCAAAGCTTTGTCATCCCACTGATAAATGCTGCACTTGAAAAGGGAGCATCCCAGGCAGATTTGACCCATTCTATAGAGCAAGTCAATAGTGTCTGCAATTACTCTGTGATCCAACAACCCCAACCAATCTGGTTTTTAAGACAACTCATGCATAAACTCAAGCTAAGTAGCGGGCTTCTATGATTCAGATTCACGCTGTGCTGACAAACCCTCATAAAAGCAGATAAGCTGTATCAAGAACTAATTAAGAAAAGAGTGTTTTATGCCTCCTTTCCGTGAAATTAAATAACAACATTCTGAAAAGAACTAAAGCAACAAAATCCAGTATATTTTTTTCTTATACATAGGATTTGAAAATATGTTTTTGGTTTTTCTGAAGCTTCCTTTGCTATATGTATCTCTAGGATGAAAATGCCAAAAATGAGCCATAGGCAGCTGGAAAAGATTTCTTATTTTGCCAAGGACTTTGGTCTCGTTAATTCAAGGTGAGACTATCTAGAAAAATAAGACTAAATTAGTCCTTATGGAATTAGGACTGAAGTTTTTGTCTTCCCTTAGTAAGATGCTTATTTCACTTCATTGGTTTTTCTGTAGAGACACCTTGTTCATTCTTTGGGAAGAATCTAGTACCTGATCAATTGGTCAAGTAACCTTGAGCTTTGAAAACCAAAGCAAAGACATTGGAAAGAAACTTTGTATGAATTTGCTGCTTGATAGCTTACCCACTGAGAATTTGTCTGAAGTGCACATGGTCCTGGCACTCCACTAGCTTTATTGGTCAAGTGCTTTAGAACAGTGTATGATACCTGCACTGAAAATTTGCATGGTGCCAATAGTGAGACTGATTACAAGTCAAATCTGTCCCAAAATTTGAGCACTCTGTCCTATACACGTCATTAACAACAGAAGGATCTTCCATATATGTATTCCTAAGAATATTACCATATTCACTGTAAGTTGATAGAAGTTGTTAGAAGATGGATGAAAGTCTTGTTTAAAATTACCTTTGATCAGAATCGAACCTCCATCTAATTAACATAATCACCTACACTGCATGGTAGTGCATTTTAATCTTTTGTGAAGTCAAGTAAAATAGCAATAGTGGTTGTGCCATTTCTGGAGGTCCCAATTTGAAGATCACAAAACACTTTCAAAACCTTAGACTTAACAATACCCTCGTGTATTAACATTGTTCCATGTACAGAAATGAAAGAAAAGGTAAATGAACTGAGTTTTGCTTTGTATTCAGAGTAAGATTTCAAGAAAGCAGCTAAATTACCTTCTATGTAGACTGAAAAAACAGTTTTGTTTTTTTTTTCTTCCTGGTTTATGTTGTAGTATGTTTGGGGTTTTATTTCAAAATACACTTTACTTTTTATTCTGATCTTTTACAAGTATTTCCCAGCCTATTTACATTTGAAGTAAATATTTGTCATTGAAAATAGTTTTCTGCAAAGGAATTTCTGCTTTCCTCTTTCTACTCATGGCTTCTGTCTGGTTTTACCACTTATCTCAGATGACTCCAGTGTGTCCTGCAGATTGAAGTCTTACAGCAGGTGGGGAAGACAGTGGTCTCAGAGTACTTTGGCTCTACTACCAGTGGAGAAATAGCAGAAGGCAGCAGTTGTGGCACTGCACATTTTAACTGCAGACACCTATAACCTCAGCCAGCCCAGAACAAGAGATGAGGGGAGCTACCTTGGGAAGGATAATTCTGTAGGAAAGTCTTGAAAAGGATTAGTTGTCAACTAGTAGATTTCAGTGAGACTCATTGGACTTGAAAATTAAAGGACCTGGATCACTCCAGCCTGAAGAACATGTGTGGAAGATGCATTTCTTTCTACTGCATCAAATTCTTAATCTTTATTCAGAATAATTTTTTGATAAATTTCATTAATGTTTGAATCTCTGCTTTTTATAGAAACATTATTGAACATCAAAGACTTGTATTCTCACCAGAGATTCCATGAAAGTGCCCATTTAGTTTTTTCTAAATAGTTTTTTGAATTGTTCTGTTAATTAGTTTTAAGCCATTCATGTCAAGATGTGTATCCCTTTTGCCTTTAAGAAAGGTGCCCTGAACACAGAGCCCTAGTTTTTGATTGGCATCTGAAATTCAAATACATATCTCTACACTGCTTACAAATGATTAGTCATATAATTTGACTGGTGTTTTTCTTGTTCCCTGACTGGTATGAATGTTCACAGAAGGCTATATTTAAATTATTTCATCCTGAGATTAAAATGTATTCTCCCTGAACATCTGTGTCTCTGAACTGAATGCTCACCAGTAATGACTATAAATGGTCTGGCTGTTCAGATGTGCAATTCAAATGTGGTTTAGTCTAATTCCATTGAAGATTTAAACCAGCATTCCTCTTTTTTTTTTTTTTTTTTTCTTTTAGTTGTATATATTCTGTTTGAGTAGATCCTGGTAATAACTAGTAAACCTAACTGGTTGTTCTGATGCTTTGTCTGTGTATATGTAAACTGAGTAGGAATATTTTGTGGTGGCTGGAGAAAGGTGGTATTGAGATTGTCCTATAGGCAGAACTAGATTCTGCTACCAAAGACCAGCTGAAGGATCAGGTGAGGATTTCATCCTTACAGAAAGGGTGTGGATTACCTGTGACCAGGTCAATAGATCATTTGTTAAATATCTGGCCATGCAGAAAGTGAATATGTGGCATGGAAATGTTCTATACATTTCTGTACATAGATAGGCTCCAATCCAAGGGTCATTTTCCATTGTAGAGGGGAAAATGCTGATTGCCCTTTGTTGCCAAATTCAGAGCAGTAGCCAAACTTCTGTAATGCCAAATTGCTATCTTCCATTGCCCAAAAACTGATTTCTGTTAGGTATACAAATGTAAACATAGTTGTTTTTGGTTTTTTTCTATAAATGACAACACCACAAAGCTGTTCAGGTGGAAACTACCTTCCTAAAGATATTTGCTGCATAAGGACACCTCCAGTCTTGCTTGACTTGCTTTGTAATCTTCACAGAGGCAATCACCAAATAAAATTGTAATATGTTGATATGAAAAAAAGGAAAATTTTGGTTCCACGTTTCAACTCTCTTCTCATGAATAATTCAGTCATAGTAGATATGTATTGGAGAATTTTCCACAATACTTTTGTCAGGATTTATTTTTTTTTAAATCAAGAGCTTCATTTCATCCCTCTGGTTTAATGGCTGGGTCAGTTGGGAAGTCCAGTCCCTCACACGTGGTGCTAGGAGTAGTGTTCCTGCTTCCATGCAAATACCTTCCTTGTTCTCTTGTTAGTGCACTTGGGAAATTAGTGGTGCCATTTCTCATGCTGTGTATTTATTATCTTTGTTATGCATTCTGAGGTGCAGACAGTCTTTCACATACCCATCTCTAGTCTGCTGTGGAAAAGCATAGTGCAGTTACTGTGATCACTGCTTTGAGGTCTGATTTTTAGGACAGTTTCATCTTTTTCTATAAATCTGGGGCACAATTGTATGCCTTGTATTGGACAAGAAAACCTGTAGCTTCCTGAATCACTTCTCAGGAAAATGTCAGCACACTTCCAGTTTTCCAGCAAATGTGATAACAGTTTGGAATTGTAAGAAGATCTCATCAGATTTTACCCTTCTCACTGACATGCAGAGTATGGGCATTATGCAAACTTACAGGCATTAGTAACAGACATTAAATGTTCCTTATTTGTATTTGTTTGTTTTAACCTGCTCTTAAAGTGCAGACCTTTGTTAGCTTCCATGGCTAGGTGCCTGGGTGGGCTGTTACTAAGGACAACTTGCCTGTTGAATGCTGGTGGGCTTTCATGTTTCCAAAAGGCCTCTTCAGGGTGATTTACCTGCTCCACAATAGTTGTCATGCAGTTTAGAATTCAGGTTCATGCAAACTATTTCATGAGTTTTATATTTTCCAACTTCTGTTGAAAGTTTTGATCCCATGGGAAGTTGGTTTTCTTGGATTAGAGCATTTCCTAGAATTCCTCATGTATCCTGTCTTTTTGGTGGCAGCTTTAATATGAACTTTCAGCACTTGAAGATTAAATCAGTTATAAAGGCATAATTATTTTCTTTTTCATGCATTTCAGAAGTGTTCTGCTGTTGATCCAAGCAGTTTTACAAGGGTGTGGGAATGCTGTGACCAGCTGTTTTCACTAGGACTGAGCATCTTGACCAGTGTTTAACCAGCTGCAGAATACTTGTGTTGCCAGGGGCATTGATGGGAAAGTTCTCTTTGTCTCCAGGCACGTGCAAGGCTCAGTGAGATCACTCCTGTAGGGATAAGATAGTAGGCATCATTCACTTTTTAAAGTCCATAAATACCACTGAAAATGTTCCCTTGACTTGTCTGTTGGATAAAATAGTTGGCACATTCTGGCTTTGGTAGGCAGGTATGCATTTCAACCAGTGAGCTCCAAAAGTCACAGACTCTTCACAACAAGGAAAATAACTAGAATTTTTCAGCTCCATCTCTTAAAGTTGTTTGGTTTTTTTCCTTCACAATTCCCCTTGACACCATCTCTAATTCACTTGAGCCATTAGAGCTTTAATAGCTAGAGCATGTGTATATAAAGGGTGTTTTCATCTGTGTGGGATAATGCATTATGTGAGTGTAAATTTGAATAAAAGTGGTTGTATTTGTGTGTTTTTTACACATGAAAACACAGTCCTACTGCTTGCATTGTTCACAAAATATAAATCCCAAGCTCTGAGCTTTGAGCACAGATGCTGTTTTCAGTTAGACAGTACTTGTCTATTCTTTGAATGTCATGGCAGATGTTTTACCTCGAGGTTAATATCTGACTTGCTTTAAATTCATGTGGGAAATCTGAAAGTTCCATTTCCTATCTCAAAAATCAATAGAAACTTAATCAGAGCTGCTAAAAACAAGTCCCAGTTCTTTTGTAACAGAGAAAGTAAACAAGATACAAAATTAAAAGTGACAGAATATTTTACATGAAGGACATGAAGTGCACCACCGACTAAGCTTCAGCTCTGCAAGGCAGGTGTCTTTCAAGTTGAGGTTTGACTAGAGAAAGCTCCATCTGTTTTTTTTCTCTACCAAGGCACTGTAGTGCATTTAAGGTACATTTCAATTTTTAGTATTGTATCAACACATTTTTGTTTTACAGACATTAGCTTTACAATGAACAGCTTGTGTGGTGACCTGAAAGATTTCCTTTGTCAGAATCTGTGCAGACTCCTCAGTAGGGTGGTTATTCACATGAATATGAATCCAGAGCCAGAGTGATTTACTGGTGCTCCTGCCCCAACAGCTTGTGCTTGCACTTCGTATAGCTCAAGTCTTGTCTTCCCTTCTAGTTTAAACTGATTTATTTATAAATCATATATTATCTTTGTTCTGCTGATGTAATTTCTTAGTGGACACTATAGGCACTTGGTGGCCTATGGTGGCAGAAGTACTGTTTTGATCACAGTGCTTTATTCTGCTGCCTGAGTCCCAAGAGGAGGATTTTTTTCTTCCCCACTTGAACCTTCTGAAATTCCTCTTTTCTTTCTAGCTTGATTTTTGAAGAAAAATATAGCACCTAAGGTGAACCTGTACTAAATATATTGCTGCCTTATCTAGGAAAGACATCTTAGTTTTCCTTGGCTAGTGGAGACAAGGAAAAGGGCAAGCCTCTCACAGGTATCCCCTAGGAAAGAGGAAAATTAAGCTTATGTGTGCATCAGAAAGGTGATGGGCAAGCTGGGACTAAGAGGCAGGAGCAGAAATGCTGCTGAAGGAGTTGGATTGTGGCCGTCTTCTGAAAAGTGACGTGACCAGCAGAGGACAGTTTTGTCTTCTTTGTCTGCCTCTGCAATAAAAGATGTGCTGAATGAACAGTACAGGGTTTGCCCTGCTCTACAGGGACACTGCATTTGTAAGAACAAGCTACATCTGGTGCAGGCAAGAAGAAGATGTTGCAGGAGAGTGGTTGTCAGCTAGGTGCATCACTGGACACTTCTCTTTGCTTTGTGAAACCTTCTCCTCCCACTAGACCAGGTTGCTCAAAGCCCCATCCAGCCTGGCCTTGAATTCCATTTCAGGGTCAGAGATGGCACCATGGCACAGCCAGAGCTCATTCCAACACCACAGAGATTTACTTGTTCTTGTATCTGCTTTACACTATTTGTATGATTAAAACAAAAGTTGGGCTTAATTTCTGTCAGATAAGAAATTCCAGAGGAACCAGCAAGGAAAGATCTTCATTTGTCAAGTGGATTTTGTTTTAAAAATAGTAAGATTGTCATTGCTATCTTTCCCTTAAAAACCTCAGGAATTTTAATGAGTGTACGAGTTAGTAGAGTGAAAAAAGCTGTTAACATTCTTGTCTCATGACTTAAAAGTTCTTTTGCTTTCTTTAAAGTTAAATTTAAGAAAACAGAGCATTAATATGTTAATTAATAAGGAATTCAATAGATATCTAGAAAGTAAGTAGTTAGACTACTTTTTTTCTTGAGTAACTCTGTGAAGCTCATTAAGTGTTTCTTGGAACACATATGCATAGGAAAGAACTACTGAGAAATCTTCTTAAGATGAGCTTGTGAAGAAACCTCCTGTCTTAAGAGACATTGGTATTCTCTAAAGTATTGAGTCTGCTCTTCTTAGAAAATCACATTAATTAAACAAGTGATTTTGTTTAGTCCTTTGAGCAAATACTTGAGGCAGTTCTCTTTGGGTCCTAGAGCTGAGTGAAATATTGACTTTAAGATCAGTGGCTGAAAGAAAAAGTACTTTTAAATAAGTACATATTAGTCCAGGACTTTTACTTGCCTTTTTTTTTTCTTCTTCATCAAAAGAAGATTGTTCAAAAGTGGGCTTGAAATTGCTCATATGGAAATACTTCTAGTGATAGAATAAAACTTGAATTTTCTCCTCTTTAGTGTTTTTAATTAAATAAATTTAATCTTATAAAAAGTTGCAGAGTCTAGTTCTGAAACATCCTTACTTTTGAAATATATTTTTAAGTGCACCACATTTATGTCCCTTCCCTCTCTGGAAGGGAAGTATTTCTGGATTTCAGTACAAACTTCAAAGTCCGCATCAATAAGAAACTCTATTATTTTTGTATCACAAACTCTTGACCAAAAAAACCAAGCTTGAGCTGTCTTCTTGTTCAGTGTCTTCTTGCTTTCCCTGAGTTCTATAAATACATAAATATAAACACATGACTGAGCTGTGGGGCATAACAAGGCTTTAATCCTGGTGTCATTTCTGCACATCTCTGTCTTTCTCAGGTTCTGTGATGAGACCTGGCTGTGCACATTCTGCAAAGCACTGTCCTTGCTGCATGCCAGTCTCAGTGCAGCAACACCGGGTTCAGGTGGGGCCCCCAGTGTCCTCCTGCTCTCTGATAACCATTCAGGCGAACGTTTCACTTGATGCCAGAGGCTGAAACCAGTCCATTAGCACAGCAGTGGTTGGAAATTGGGTTGCTATGCTGTTTCCAACCCATCTCCATGCGGCACAAGCAGGAGGGGCCGTTCTATTACTAGCTCTGTTGCTCATGGTATTAGCTGGAAAATTCTGTCTTCTGCAAACACACTTTTGTTGCCAAAGTAAGTGCAAGGCCAGCCCTTGACACCAATCATGGCAGTGGAGGCTTTTAGAGAGGGCTCCTGCATTGTTCAGACCTCTTTTGTGAGCAATTACTGGTAAGGTGGATGATGTTGCTGTGGTTATGAATGTGTAACTTGGGAAGAATCTGCTGTTAAAAGCTGCCTGAGGTCGTTGCAGTCAGTTGGGGCGCACTGAAGCCAGGGTTACGTGAGTAGGCACAAAGAAGAGCAGGCTCCCCGCCGTGCTCTGTGTCCTTGGCTGCCTGTCTCCTGGAGAGCCTGAGCAAGCTGTCCTCTCCTGAGAGCCTGGAGTTACCCCGTGCTAAGTGGGAGAAAGATATTAGAAGCATTAACACTCTATTAGCTGCCTCCCCTCTAGCCACTCAGGACCTCACAGGGGTTTGCTGGATGGATGTAATCCCTCACAGGTATTTATCGACTCTAGGAAACTCCCAAATGAAGTGTTTCAGTGCAGGCTGACAAGGTTTCCGTTTATGAAGAGCACAAGAAGATAGGACACACTTGTTTTTTTACCCAAACCTGCTATTGTGGTATAAAACCTTCTCTCTTAGGGGGATGGATAGGGCTGAGGAGAAGTCTGAATCTTGTTTGGCTCACCAGTGGCAGCTGAGAAAAATGGAATTATTTATCTGCTACTGCATGGGAGTCCCAAATTAGACTGTGCAGAAAACATAAGAAAAATAAGTTAAAAATGGGGATTCAGGTAGAAAATAAACCTGTCCTTCACCCACAGTGGATGACTTACCAGTCAAACGCTGGGATCAGGGTCAGGGGATTGAAATGATTCTTGCAGCAGACAGGAGAAAATAGTAGAAAAACAGAGTGCTGTTTCTGAACCATCTTCTGTCATTCCCTGCCTGTCGCGGTTTGGAGTCAGGGCAACCCCCAGACTGATAACAGATCGCTCTCTTTTAACCCCCCTCCCTCCCCAAAGGGGAGAGAAAAGGAATAAGGGAGAGAGACTTAGTGATTAGAAAAAGGAACTAAAACAATTTAATTAAAAAAAATGAAAATGAAGTATATACAAATATGTACAAAGCCAGTACCGAACCCAACCTCCCCCCGATGGTAATTACGTCACCCTCACGGACGCTGTGGAGGAGCTGGACTCTGGCACCGGGTCTCGGAGCGAAGAGAAGAGCCAAAGCCAAAGGGGTAGACCGGAAGCGAAGAGGGACGAGAAGGGCCGGAACAGGGCGAAGAAGGGACCAAAAGGGCGAGCGAAGGGCAATAAGGGCAAAAAGGGCCAAAAAGAGAAGGACTCCCGAAGAAGAAGGGGCGAACTTCCGGACCCCCCGAGCTTATATACTGGATATGACGTGTATGGGATGGAATACCTCGTTGGTCAGTTTGGGGTCACCTGTCCTGTCCGCTCCTCCCCGCAGGTGTGGTCTTTCACTTTCTGCACCCCCCAGTGCAACACACAAACTCTAGCAATGGCCTTGGTTTTGCATTCCATCCCTGGCAGTAACTGTAAACATGAGGTGTTATCACTGTTAGAAGCAGACACTGTCTGCAAAACATGCTGCTAATTCTAGAAAGTGCAGTTAGTTAGAAACTTAAGCTGAAAAGTAAAATCACTGAACAGAATTTACTTGGTTTTCACCCAAACCAGGACACCTGCCACATCCCCTTAAGTAACTGCTTTTATTTATAAAGACGTTAAAATAAAAAGTGTAAATAAAATGCTACTCAGATGTATTCAATAATATGAATATAAACTGAGTTCTGACTTCTCCTCTTGGTTAGGAACATAAGGCTAGTAAGTTATTGCTGCTTCAGTTTAAATTGAACTAAGTCCCTTTTAAATACCCTGCCATTTCTGGGGGCCAAGTAAAAAAAACAGTCATTTGGTTAAGAACCTTGTTTTTCAGAGCTAAAATTCACTTCCTTTTTACAAGACTATGTTGGCTTTGCCCGTTTTATTTTATTGCATGTAAGCATCAGTTCCTGTTGCTTGTGTGCCCTGATCCTCTCTGTTTCACTTCTCATTGTCCTTTCACTGAGTTTCTACCTTTCTCTCCTACTCTCTTTTATTGTTCAGTGTAGTTTCTGTTTGTTATTGAAATAATAGTCAGGTTTATTTAAGATTTCATTTTTCCTGCTGAGTATAGGTGATCCAAACTGTGCAGAGCAATTCAGATGACATCCCACGAGTGCCTTGCTCTATCCCTACAGGAAATAACTTTGACAATAAAATTTCTTGTCACAGCCACCTTGTTCATCATTACCTTGTGATGAGCTAAGGCACCTGGATCTTACACTGCTAACACCTTTCTTGAATGGAAACTCTACATGGATAGTGTATTCTTGAAATGAATGCTTAGCAAACGTCTGTCACTGTTGTCAGTTCTGTCACACTGGAGCAGAGATCTTATTGTCTACATGAGATTGTTAGTGCACTTTGCTTAAAACACTTGGTGTTTGTTCATTCTGAACATGCACAGTTCTGTCAAGTACCGTGTTCTAGTCAGTCCAAGTTCTTTGACTTTCAGCATTGACAGTTTCTGTCGCCGTGGCCAATTCACACAACCCGCTCATTAGTGAGAGTGTAATTAGCCATCTCTGTCACACGGGACTCTGCCTGATGCAGGGGAGATTAACAAATAGTGAGTGAGGAATAGTTGGAGCAAAACTTGCTAGCAGTATGGCAGGAGAAATGCCTGCTGCATTGGCTGTGACCTGACGAGTGCCTGTCTTTGCAGGGCAGTCAGAAGATAAATGATGTCTTGTGTTGTGACAATAGCTGAATTATTTCAGGAGGTGAGACTGTTGCAACTTCACAGCAAAAGCTTCATGTCACACTTCTGTCACTCAAATTTTGCTTTAGCTGTATGGATTTCAGCCAGGCTAGTTTGGGTTTATTCCTGCTGTAAATGGTTACCAGTGTCATCTTCCTAGCTTGAGATACAGAATTTGAATGAACTTTCACAAATGAGTGTTTCTGGTCGAGATAGAACTGTGATGTAGCTTGCAAATACACATTTCTGACAAATCAGGATCTTAAAAAAGAATGAGTTTTGCTGGCAAAGATTTTGTCTTTTGTTCTCCCAAAGGGGTGATTAGTGTATCATGCAAAATGTTTCCAATTAAACTCAGAAAAAAAAGAAAGATGCCAGCTTTTCCTAGATGCTTTCTTCTGAGGACTCAGACCAATTCTGAGTTATACTGAGGTTTAAACTATTTCATTTTTATCTGCTCACTCAATAAATTCCCAGGGAAACCACCTGTGAGTGAGCACAGCCTTGAATCTAAAGGATTCTAAAAGCTACATAAGAGCACAGGCATGTCTCAACTTGGGGGCATCCTGAGCTGTACCACCCTGCTCTCCATTGCTGCCCTTCTCTCCATCTGCTTGAACAGCTATGGTGCAAGGTGAGCAGCACTCTGAACCCCAGGATCTGGGAATGCTGTGAAGGTGCTTGTCATCACCACCTGTGGGAAAAAATTACTGGGCTTGATGTTAAAGGCTTAAGGAGAAGTGGAAAAAAGAATCTCCTCGTGCTTTGTACATGATGCCCCCGTGTGATGCTCTAGACTTGCAGTCTGCCCACATCTAAAGCAAACCACCAGACATTTTGCCATTCTTCTTGTGTTCTGTTTGGAGAGGGTGGTCTCAGCAACATCTTCTCAAGGGGAGAGACAATTCCTAGAGTGAAGGAAGATATTAGTACCCAATTCCTGTGAACTGAATCTTGCTATTTCCCATGTAAGCACTAGAAAGATGTTCTGTGCTGCCATCAGTGAGCTGTTAGCTGGCAGAGGTATATTTCTCCTCTCCTTAAATATCAGAATTGCTAATTCATATAGCAAGTAGTGTGAGGACCAATGGCAACCTTAAAACTCATTTAATATGTCTAAGTGACCTACCTATAAATTCACTTTCTTTTATAGTATATAAGAAAAATAAAAATCCTGTCGGCCTTATCTGGTTTATATCAGAAAACTGTACTGCACAGATGAAATCTTTCTTGTATGAGCCTGTCCTTATTCAATAAAAATGTTAAATAGCACTATTAAGTAAGGCCAATATGTTGAACTAAATGAATTTAAATATTTATTCGTGATAACAGATGAAGAAAACTCACACAAAATAAACTTGAGCTTTTGAAAACACAGCAGACAGATTTTCTGATGTATGAAAAGACAAAAAATGTGATTCTTTGGATTCAGTTATCCATGGTGCTGGCTTGTGTTCTGTAGAGGAGAAATTGTTACTGTGTGACCCAAAGCCATAGAATACATATTACATAGCCTATGTGGGGAGAGAGTTTCCATTTTTAGTAGCTCTTTTTCCACCTGTAAATATTTATTGCTACATTTCAAGTGTATATATACATACACAAACACACACAAACCACAGTTTTAAGCTCTAATCTTTGTACCATGTTGTCATAGTCAAAATAGGAAAAAGCCCAAGAAAGAAATCCTTATTAAATTCTCTGGTCTTTGGGTAATGTCATAGTTGAAATATTTCCCTCTGGCATTGAAGACATCCAGAAATAACAGTTGTAGTTTTCAGAAGACTGACTTTTGTTGTGTTCACAAACAACTGACTGTAAGCAAATTGGATGAGGGGGAAATAGAATCAACCACAGCAGCTTCAGGCTCTTTGTATTTGAAAATTCAGTTTCTGGGAAAGGTAGGGGCTATGTTTTGAGCAAAGTTCCAAGCAGTACCTCCTTTCAGCAGAAGCTATTGAGGATATGCAGTGTAACCAAGCTGTTGACAATGGATATTCAGTGAGTGGCTGTGAGCATCCCAGAGATGCGTGTGAGGAATAATATTATATCATTCCCAGTTTCCCAGGAGGTTCTCTTAAAAGGCAGAAACTATTTTTTTGAGGGGAAAAAAACCCAAACAAAACAGTAACTCTAGACTGCATTATAGGTGCAAATTTTTTTTCAAGTAACAATTTGATTTATCTTACTTCTGTCACCTTTCTTTCCCACTTTGTTTCGTGTGTGCTTATATTACGAAGTGCAGGGAATCATGTGAGTTGTTGACTTCAGCTCTGAGATTCAAGTTTTACTCATGGTCATGTATTTTGTCCACCTGTGGCCAGAAAAAGTTGAATCTCCTAGAATTTAGCTCTTTGTTAATAATTCTTGTATGCTGTTTTTTCCTTTTATTTCTATTAGTATATATTCTAAACTCTTTCAGGTGAATGCAGCCTTTTTTCTTATCTAGTACTTAAGATGAGCTTTTGATACTAATTACTGTTACTTAGTTCTAATCTGATATTGTAACTTTATTAAAACAATAATAGAGCTGAAATCAAATGGCATTTGAAAAGGGAAATTTTCAAGACACAGTGGATGAAGGACAAAGGTTTTAATGAAAACCCTTGATTCTGTTGCTTGACTCCATGTTTGAATACTGGATATTTGGCCAGCTAGTCCAAGTAAAGTGTGACACCTTCTGATAGAAAATGACACTTTTTATTTCACTCTGTTTATAAATTGATGCCCTATTGTATAGAAATGCTGTCCAATATTCCAGGAAATGTAATTAAAGAGTAATCTTCTATGAAAAACAAACAACAACAACAAAAAAGCGAAACCTTCATGTTCTACTATGAAGATGATATGGTTAATAGAGCTGCTTTGTTTATAGAGAATGGTGCTGGGGACAATGAGGTACTTGTCCCTTCCTTGGGTTCTCAAAGGACTATGATGATAGGAATAATAACAAATCCAAATGCAGCTGATATTAAAAAGCAAGGCAGCACTGAATAGTGTGACAATAGGTATGTATCAGATAGGTGTGCCTCAGCTCCAGAGCCAAGTCTGACAGGATATGGAGGAGGAGTACAAGTGACAGAAAGCTGAGGTCTTTCAGGGGAATGGGGGGCTGTCAGGGAACACACCTGAAATCAAAATGTCAGGCAAATAGGGTTTGTTTCTCCCAGGGGGCTGGAATGTGGAACAATCCACATATAAGAAGACCAAAAATGCTAGAGAAGAGCAGTATAACACCTGAGAGTAATTACTTACTGGTAATAACACAGGGCTGTATTCATAAAGATTCTTCATTTTCAAAGGTTTAAGCTGAATGATGAACCTTTACCATAGTTTTCATTACATCCAACAAGACCTCTTGAATTCCTATGCTAGCCTGTGTTGGCAGTTTAATTAAGCCAAACATGGCTAAACTCTCCATTAATCAATGCCGCGCCAAATGCAGAGTGTTCGCTTCTCTGATAAGCAATATTTGCCAAAGGAATTGCTTAACATTTAGAAGGGATGGTGAGGGCTTTGCTTCAGTGAGTTCTAACAGAAAACAGAAACAAAATGCAGTTGTGTTGCAATGTCTATGGAAAAATGCCAGAGGTCTTCCGTGGGATAGTCACTCAGGTATGCTGAGTCCATCCACAGCCCCTCTGAGTGATCTGGTGGCAGCCAGACTCTGCTGTCCTCCTGATGGCCTGCTAACTGTCACATGGCCTTGCTTGGGGAGGGACCTGCCTTTTTAGGAGCAGGTTATCTTTGTGATGTGATGTGTATGGCAGCTGGGCAGTTTAATACATTATGTGGTTTACAAGCGTTTGGAATCTGGTGTGAGTAAGGCTGGGACTAGCAAATGGCCCAGTTAGGGGATTAGGATGTGTGTGCTAGGACACTGAGTGGAGGTCTGATACTTCAGCTGCTGTGAGTACATTGCTACTCAGCTGAGCACAAAGCCCAGCCCTGCTTTTTGGAAGTGCTGGAAAGCTGTGTTTGGTCTGAGTGTGATGCTGATATCAGGTGATAGCTTCTTACAGGACATTGTGTAGACTTGCCTCAGTATATTGGATGTACTTCTAATAACATCAGTCTTACTAGGAGAAGTTGTAATAAATCTGTTACACCTTAGACCCCAATTACAGGGTGTATCTAAAACGTGCTGCATTCTGTGTAAGTAGGAAGTCTAAATTAAGAGATTCATTCCATCCACTACTTCCACTAACAGGTTTAAGGCCTTGACTTTGCATAGTAACAAGATTATAGAAATGCCTGAAGGACAATACTTGTGTAAGACCAAATGTCCCCGAGTGATTTAAAGTTGCAAAAAAAGAATCCCTTTCATCTTATTATTAATTGTATAATTAATGCATCCTGTGTACTGATAACAATAATGCCATGTAATTAATTTTTAAGAATTAAAAACTTGTCTTTATCCGGTCTCATGGTCCACTTTCATACTTAGAGCTGTGAATATAAATCCTCTTATCTAATTATAACATGACTGGTTTCATTGTTCAAAAGGAACTGCTCTTTATTATTTATTATTTTATTATGTTATATTTTACTTTATTATATTAATTATATGCTTGTCTTTGTTCTCTAAAGAGAGACCAAAGAACGCAAAATTTTAAGACTTCTAAAGCTCATCAGTAAAATTTTGTGCTGGTATGGTTAAGGTGTGATATTTCATTTGTTTTCTGCGTCTGTTTTTGTCTTCCATGATTACCCATTCTGTTTACAAAAAGGCTCAATTAGCATTTGAATAGTAAGCCAGAGAGCAGACAGGTTGAGAATTCTTCTAGTACTAATTTGGCAGGCCTTCGGATCCCCCCCACCTCTCTCTCCCAGAGCTTTTTCTTTCTCTCTAATCAAGCTGCAGTTATTAAAGCCAGAATAAAAGAACTGATTTTCTATTACAGTGATGCGTGCTGAACAGTGCCTTGCTTTGCTGTTTCTTTCAGCTATGCTAATTGGACTCAAAGGAAATATTTAGTTTATAATAGCAAATGAAGAATTCATTAAATTCTAGCAAGGAAAAAAGCAGTGGAACTGGACAGTATTTTTTGAACACATCCTCTCTTTCAAGGTACTTATCTTAATACTTACAAATAGAAACAATAACATTTAATTTTCGAACCTAATTACTTCAGGAAAAGAAAATTCAGTATTTGGGAAAGGAGGGACATAGTTCTTTACAAAAGCAGATAGCCTGCAAAGCCAGAAACCAGAGTGGAAGGTTCACTTCAATGCACTTACACAGGAGCTCCTCAGAAAAAAAATGTACTGCTGTGTCTTCAGCTTCTGTCTTTCTGCCCCTGGGGTAAGTCAGGAGTGACTGCATTGAAATCAAAAGACCTACATTGACAAGAAGAGTCTGCAAAGCCTGGAATTGCTCAGGAACAATGTTTTACACTAGATTCCCAGAATTTTTGCCTCTGGTCATATCTGTATGTCTCATAAGAACTGTCTTGCTCAGATTCCAGACTCACTCAGATACAGTAAATGGGGGAAAACGATTGAGTATCTTGTGATTTTATTGTTGACCTTGTGATTTGAAAATTGAGATAGAGCTTCTTGATGTGAACTATTAATCAAAATCAAGATTCGTGGGCTAAACAAAATGAAAGCCTTCTTGATTATTAAAAAGCACCATCTGAAGCAAAGGTTCTAAAGTCATTCTTTTAACCAATGCCTTGATTTTATGCTGGTTTGGTAAAATCTTGAAAATCTGAAGTGCCTGATGAAGGGGACAGTGGCTACCCAAGTGTGTGTGAATGTATGTATATATATATATAAAAAAGTGTCTGTAGACCCTGATAAAAAAAATTGCCCAGGAACCTGAGTGAAGTCTCTTAAACTGGGACTACTTGTAGCTTAAGTTTAAGCCTATATTTAGGTTATTTGCTGAATCAAGGTTTTAAAATGGTTCGTGGCTTGTAGGCAGAGGGAGGTGTGCGTCTGCTCTTTTTTCTTCCAAATGCCATTTAGGCAAAGTAATTTCTAGGAACCTGAAAGCTTTGCACTGCTGTGCCTTATTAAAGGCAGACCTAAATTATATAGGTGTCAGAGCACTCAGAATCATCCTCAATATCTGAAATGTCTGGTGGTTTCTGTGATAACTGAACTAAGTAGATCATCCTTACTGATATGTTGATTCATTGGCATGTTACAGGCTACACAAATTGAAGTGCTTTCTACAGGCAATGTATTACCTGAATCATGCCTGGATAAAGCACAGCTAGCCTGTAATTCTCCCAAGAACTCCTCCCAAGGCTGCTTGGATTCTGTGAAAACCTTAGGTTGGCTGACAAAACGTAGCAGTCCCAGCAGCTGGTATTGCCAGGCTGCTGCAGTACAGGCAGGCAGTTTGTGTTGCTCGTAGAGGTGGATTTACTTAAGCAGCGGAAAGCCTGAGGTGTACCAATTTTCAGCAAACTTGTGCCTTTTGCTTTCATAGCATTGGAATGTAGGCTAGACCTCAAATCTGCCTGTTCACTCTGAAAACGAAAGGTCAAGTTTAACATAAGACTGTGATTTGTGTGCAGAGTTGTCTCCCACACGGGGATTACAGTCTTTGTTCTAGGGAATATCAAGAGCAACATATTGAGTAAATAGTAATGAACTGCAAAATTAAATGTATGCAATATTGCTTTGAAATGTTCAGTACGGGGCAGAATCACCTTCCTTTTGGGGTCTGTTTCTTTTGTGGGTGTGTATTGCTTCCCTTGGAGTTCTTCCTTAATATGCTCAGACTAGGTTCAGTTTCCAGCCTGGCTCTGGCCTCATGCAGGAAAAAGGTGCTTGAGATACTTAACACCCATAACATTATGCTTGTTTTATTTAGGCAGCTAAATGATAGGTACCCAAACTAGATTCACTGTCACAGAAGATTTGTTTTTCACCCTTGGAGGCTTAGCTCTGATGAATGCAGCTTGTGTTGTAAGGTATAAATGCCTCACAGAGGCTGAAGATATGCCAGGATCTACGGATTGAAATCTGAGACAGGGAGGTTTTCAAGCAGCTTGCTGAGGGTTTGTTTGCTAGTTTATGGTATAGTCAGAATCAAAGATCTCTGCAGTTCTGAGGAGAAGCCTGGTTGTTAGCATGGCAGTATTGGCGCTTGACAGCAGTAATCAATAAAGTCTGAGTAGTCTCACATCACTATGTGCAGGTTAAGCCAAGGACTGAAAGGTCTCTACACTTGTGATATAACATTTCTATACAGGAGGAGTCAGTTTCTCCCTCTGGGAGCAGTAGTTAAGTGCATGTATAGTCAGTACAGTCATCAGTAAGGTTATTGCAGCAGAACTGTTACAGTACTGTGATTAAATATTGTGTTCTTAGGCTGACTATGAACACTTAGCAGGTTGTGGCACGTGCACCAGGATACTGTAATAACAGTGAAAAATGGAAGAGGTGTGTGAGCAACTGGCTTAAACCACTGAGAGGAAAAATGCAGAACATTAAAAACACTACTGAAAGTTTGAAGTTGAAGGATTTTTTTCAGGCTGCATAACACTTAGGTTTTTTGTAACCCTTAGTGTTAGCTGCTTGTGGACTTCATTTCAGCAAACTCATTTATTTCGGGTCCTTGGCACCAGACTGGCATTGGTTTCAGGAGGTGGGTGCGAGATGCTTGGGAGCCTACATGACACTGCACTCAGCTTGGGCTGCTTCCACAGCCTGCAGTCACTGATCAACTGGAGCCTGATGATGCACTTTCTGTGTTTCCCTACCTAGTAAAGAGGGAAAATGTGCCCCTTTTCTGCCATCGGGGTGTTTTATGGGATGGGTTGTCAATTCTAGCTGCCCTGTACTTTCTTCCTTTGCAACCTGAATCTTTACATTGTTGTCTTTTATTAACGAACCAGATAAGAGATCAAAGCTATAGTCTGTCTAAATGAGTGAAGAGGGCAATCCCAGCAATGATAGAGCAGGACAGACTGGTCACATCCGAACAGAGCCACCTTGCCCAGGGACGGCAGAAAGATGCCCCGAGGCCTGGGAGAGGTGGCGGGGGGCCGGGAGGCTGCGAGGCCGCGGCTGCCCCGCTGCCCGCCCCGCTGCCCGCCCCGCAGCTCCCGGCAGCTCCCCGCGGCCCCGGCAGCCTCCGGCTTCCCGGTGCCGCAGTCACTCCGCCTTCCCTTTGCTCCTGCGCTCGATCTTTGAGCTCGCTGCGTTCCTCTGACCCTTTTTCCATTTCCCCCGTGCCATTTATTAGTCTCCTGCGGTTCCCCGGGCTGCTCACCGCGGCCCCGGCAGATCCCACTCAGAGGCCTTGCCGAGCCCCTCACATCCCCGGCATCGGGCTGCTGCAGTGCGTGCTCCTCATTCTGCACACGCCGCAGGTGTTGTACAGCAGCTGAGACCAAAAGGATCCAGCCTTCTGTCAGAGGGAGATGCTGGACAGTAAGTGACATGAATACAAAACACTCCCGTGTTCCCAGTCGCAAATGTTCCAAACCTTTCCATTTCTTGACTCCCAAAATATCTACCTGTGGGTCACAGGAACCAATCACCACAGTGGAAATGCTGCTGAGACTTAAATGTTTAAAGTTTATTTAATACTGAGGTGTCTATATAGGTAAATACTATTTCTATTTTGTATTTAGCATAATCTGTACAATCACAGTGCACATATATGAAATACATAAACCAGGATATGTATTTTCATGTTACGTTTGCAGGTTTAATAAGAGCTTTATAGCACTGGTCCCAGTCCAGCATCACTTTCACTTAGATGAATTTAATTTTTTTAAGTGTTATCAGAATTTTTTAACATGACAACATTTTATTTTTGCCCATTCCAGCAGCAGACAGCAGAAAATATGAAAATTTAATACAAAAGGAATAATTTGGGATACATAACATAATATAAAGTCTGTTGCTGCCAAAGGTTACAGGCTGCCTGCAAGCAGCACCATAGCCTGTGTGAGCTTCAGCACAAGACATAAAGCCACTTGTTTATGGCTGAAGTATAGCTGTGTAATAAGGTCACTGGTCTAGGCTTTGGGATTGGGGTGGTGAACCCTTTTAAATCAGTCAAAAGACTACATCCACCTGCAAACCATTTTTCTGCTCTTGCACTCCAGGGAGGAGGTTGGTCTCCCAGGGATGGGATTTGAACAAGTGCTTAGGAACTAAAAAATATTTATGGGGTCATGGTGCTCTTAGCACCAAAGGTCAGTGTGTGGATGACCTTCAGAAACTGGTTGTGAAGAGGAATGGCAGCTGGAGGCCAGCTGGCTGGAATGGCACTTGAGCACAGTAGTTTCTCATAGACACCCAAACCTCTTGAGGCTATTTTTGAATGATGCTTTCTGCATTAGGTTGCAGGGAAAGTTGTTCTAAATAGATATCTAATTTTTTTGATTGCACTTTTCAATCCACTTCATGAAAAAGCTGAACCTGCAGTCTCAGAGATGCCACCAGCTGGTCTTCCAGTGCAATAGGTGTGCAGCTTTTTAAGCTTTAGAATGTATCTGTATGGCTTGGAATGTCTTGTAGGGTAGCCATGATGATAATCAGAATATTCTGTGTTTCTACAAAAAGGCATAAAAGAAATAGTCTTAATTTTCTTTATAGCATGGAAGTGATGTGGGTTTATTGAGCAGTTCCCTAAACAAGGGTGTATCTGCACACTGAAAATGAAAACACAACCCAATAAACAAAGAGAGGTCCTCAACAGATATATTTTTAATGATTTTTTTCAGTATGAAGAGACAGAATAATGGTGTAGCTAAAGAACAAATGCTCTGAAGCCTTGACCAAGGCATCAGATCAAACAGGTTGGCAGCCAAAAAGACTCCATCAAAAATGGAGTCTGTTTTCTCTTAATAGTCATGTCTTACTTTCACCTAACACACCTAAACACTGGAAAAAGCCTTGACACTTTCTCCTCTTCAAAACTGTAGCATTCTTTTCTTTATTTCTGCTTTCTTGGTTGCTAGAAGCAGTTCATGGCATGAGAAGAAACTCATGACAGCGTGTTCATATAGGAATTTTTTGCTGGTTTTGATTCAGTAAAGATATTGATCAATTGCAATTTTATTAATCATGGCAGTCAGTGTCTGTAGTCTAAACAGCCTTTGAGTGATGGAAAACTACTGTCTGTCATCAGCTGAAGCCTCTGCTTTTTGTATCTAGGCCCATCTAGTTATCATCTTGATGACAGTAGTCCCTTAGATCTGTCATTAATTAACTTGAGCTTTTCAGGGCTGAGTTGGACTGAGAGAATGAGGCTTAGGCTGCACCTGCCCAGCTCAAATATTTGAATTATTTTTTCATTCAAATACAGCTGATAGAAACAACACTCACTTCATCTTAAACTGTGAGTGCTGAACAAGGAGATGGTAAATTGAGAAAAACAATGGCCTTGGTGTGGGGTAGGCAAAAGGGGAAGGAGGAATCCTGCACCAGAGCTGTTGGCAATAGAAGGGTAAGGTGTAGTCAAGTGCATCCTGCAGTTCATCTCCAGGGCAATTGTTCTGAACAATTGAAAAGAGTTTTCTCTTTTCAAAAACCAGCTTTTCAAAATACAGGGTGTTGTTGCTGCAGTGAAATGTGTGCAAGCAGTGCTACGTATACATGAAATGTGCTAAATTGAACAGTAAAACTTGCATTTCTAAACGTATTCACATGCCTGTACAAGTGACAGCTTTCATCAGGATGCTGACATCTCCTGCATGTGGTTAATTTGGCTGCCATTGATTTCAGTGGAGCTAATTGCAGTAGAAGAGTTAAGCATGTTAAAACCTTGGCAGATCTGTGAGCTCAGTAATTGAGTCCTGCAGTTTGCCACAGAACTTTCCCTCCTAACTTAGGAGGGGTAGAAAGTGCAGTCTGTGGCACATAGAGCTCCTCTACCAACTGAGGAGTAGAAGAGAACACAGATTGGGATTATTTAAGGAGAAAGTGTGTTTGAGTGAAATCTGATTGCAAGTAGAAGTGTCATTTCCATGGAGTTTGCTGAAGCCTGGGAGGTTTTCTGATGGCTTTTACAAAAATGCTGATTAATGATCATAATTTACAAATAGATGTTTTCCCTGCAATGCCAGTGGGAAAAATGCTAATATTTATTACTTTCCAGCAAAAGGTTTTCAACAGGCCTGTCAGTATAACTAAAAATGCTTTACAGTGTTAAGGAAGATTAAGCTGACAGCAAGCCACTTTCTGTTGTCACATGAACAACCTTACATGAGGTTTATTTATTGAGTCAAGTGAAAATTAATTACATATATCAAAGGAAAAAAGTGTTGATTTAATTTCAAGATTTGTTTACCTTTATTTGAACAGCCTGAAAGATCTGTTCAAGATTAAATATTTTAATTAAGTGAATTAATAAAATAACGTGATTCAGGGTCATTTTTCTAAGCCGGAGTTGTTAAAACTTTAAAATAAATATTATTTAAGTGTGTAATTAAGTGACAATTAATTATCAATCCCAAAGCCGACTGTATCACATAAATCTTAATATTGTTTATTAAAGGGAAACACCACAGAAATAGTACAGGCAGTAGTGATTATTTTAGAATTTGCCTTCTCTTGAAGAGTGTGAAGAGAGAAGGAATTCTTTTCAAGTTCAATGCAAGCAGTTTCAGCTGCTCCTGCAAATCTCAGAGATGGTAATTTATTAATATTCATTAGACTATAATAGAAGAGATAAAAGGTATCAAATGTTTGCTATAGCAGTTGCTCCTCCAGCAATAGGTAAAAATAGATACTGGCATTTCATCACAAACCTAGAGGAGGGTTATGTGGTATTGTTCCAAATAAATTAACTTTGTCTTAGAATGAGAAAACGGAATGATTTCTGCCTCTAATTCCTGTGCTTTAGAGAGGAATTCCCAGCTGTACAGACCTATATTGAATTAGTTTCAGAGATCTCCTACCACAGGAATCTCTATTCCAATGGCCTAGAATTTTCTGAGACAGTGCTAGTACTGGAAAGACCAAGCTATCCAGGTTTACACTGGTACACCTGTGACAACAGACAGATAAATCCAGATAAAACCAGGCAGTGTTTTCACTGTCTGAGACATAACTATCTTCTGCACTCTGCCCAGACCACTGAACCTGCAATTCTCTCTCGATTCTTCCAGAGCTGGGGAGATACATGATGCCTCCCCAGCCTGTGCTGTATGTTGGTGGTTGTGGCACTCTCCTATGAAGAAAAAAAATGTGAATTTTGAATCCTTCAGGTAGAGCAAGGAACTGCACCAGCATTTCTCTTTGCGGGAGTGACTTCTGTATGGAAATGAGAGGAGGTGTGCCCCCAGGCTGGCCTTCAGATGAATTAAAGATGGATCTGTGCTTAGCTGTTAAATGTCTTACTTCTAAACAGGGCTTGTAGCACCATTGTACCCAGTGCTGTGATACTGACAGCTTCAGATCAAAAGTACAGGTATAGCTAGAATTGTGGTGTGGGTTAGTCTCATTTGTTTTCAGATGTGTCTGTGGGTGAGTCCTTGCTCAGTATTCAGATTGTCCTGAATCTCATTTTGAGGAGCTGCTGGTCCCAGACACTACAAAAAGAGCAGAGGGAAAGATCTGCATTTCATTTGGCACATCAAATATCTACAAATCTGTAGAGTGTATTGGCACTTTGATTCTCTCTTGGTAAATGGATATCAGAACAACTGCCTGCATCTGAGGTGTTGAGAGAGCAAAGATATTGAAAGATAGTGAGGTGCTCAGGTATTAAAGTAATGGAGGCCATAGAGGGACTGCAGATTGATGTATATTCTGAAAAAAATACCAAAAGGAGCCTGGGGATAACCATCTCCATTCAATCTCAAGAAGGAAAAAGAAATAAAAGCTACAATACAAAGCTGTAAATAATAGAATTCCAATAGTGATATTCTTTTGTCCTCTAGGCCCTCCATATATGAGCACCATTGTTTGTTTATACAAGGCAGAGTTTTTCTCTTGCTGTCAAGTTTGATGGTATCTCCTTCAGTAAACTTCACAGGCTACTCACTGAGTTAAGTATACGGTGAAGAGACAGAGAAAGAGGTCAACATGGAGTCAGCAACTATTTACAGACCTCTCAGAAAGGCAAGGGATAAAAAAATAGAGGGGGGAAAAAAAGTTGAGTGATTCTAGCATAAAATGTCATGAGATGGTGCAAACCATCTGCAAAATGCACAGATAGCCTGAAATAATGCTTCAGGTTCTGGTGTTTGTTAGTGGTCGTGTGCTAATTTTCCAAAATGAGAAGGTAAACTTAGCCTTTTTTCACTCAGCTGGAAAGCCAGCAGTTCACTGTGCATTGTCCTTCAGTTAGGAGGGGGAAATACTGTCAGATGTGTGTGTCTTGCAGCCTCATAAGTCAGAATTGCCTTGGTGCAAGTGACATCCACAAGCCAACTACCAGGAGATGCTTCATTCATCTGGCTGCAGTTCTTTTTCAGTTTGTGACATCCCCAGGTTCTTATGACCTCAACCTTCATCTTTACAAGTGCTGTCTGTGGCTTTTTCCACCCTCTCCCCTCCTCTGAACACCTTCTCTTCCTTCTGCTTCCAGCTGTCTGAAACAGGAGACTTGTTGGCTTTGCTCAGGCAGGAGAGGGAAGTCTCTGTTTCAACAGTTTACTATCAGGGGTGCACAAGAGCATGCACTCTCCTAGAGCCAGGCTGCTATGATAACCCTCATTCTTGCTCTTCTTCTGTTACAGAAATTAGCCAGTGTGTAGTTTGCCATGATGTTCATCTCGACGCTCACTGAAATCCTTCAATATTAGAGGCATTGTGGAGAAGGAAAATCCTAATTCCTGTCAGGCTACAGGAGTATGAGACACCTTTGCACATGTACTTTAAGGAGTGTGGCTGCTCTGCTCTTCCCAAGTCCAGCAACACTTGGTACTTTCTCCATTATGATTTAAAAAGTAGCTCCTCCCCACCTGTTCTGCCCAGACCCTCAGCTGAGTGCTTTGGTGTGCCAAGTCCCTGCGTGGTTATTGTGCCTTCTCTTGCACTGTACTCTTCTCATCTTCTTTAATCACAAGTGCTGGGGAACTTGGAATGCACTGAAAAAAAAAAAAGGATTCAGAACAAGCATTCCAGGGATTTATTTACCACTTGTTTTCTTTTTTCCTGAACATGGAGATAGCTTAGTAATTAAAAGTAATTCTGTTGTGTACAGCAGTGTTTTGACACTGACCAGAAAACTACTTGGTAACTGGTGGGAAGGGAGGGAGAGAAGAACAGATTCAAGTTCAGAGGTTTCTACATATAATAAAGGTAAATATACTTGCCAATTATTTTCAAAGCACCGTGTATATCAGGAACACGGGGGAAGTAGGGAAGGAGGAATATTCTGTACTAGTTTTATTAATTGTATAATCAAAAGGCCAGAGGTTGCATTGAAGGAAAACTGAGAGCTGGCCACATTTTAAAATGTACATTCTCAATTACAGATCAAATGGAAGAGAGTGACATGGTGAAAATAATCAGTTGGCAGAATTTCAGAGAAAGGACAGTGATAATTTAACATGAAATAGATTTTTTGCCTTGGGCTTGAGAACAGGGGTATGTCTTTGGCTTCTGCAGTGGGAAGGGTGAGCAATCATTTCCCCATTTGCCCTTTTGCAATATGCCAAGCTTCCCTTTCATATAGATTCATAATGGGGACTTCTCTCAGCTTCTCCTGTGAAGATTTACAAAGACAAATGAGACAGGAAATTAAAGGATTGAACAGAAAGCCAAGGTAAGTTACTTACTGAGTTTGCATTGGAGGAAAGAATGAGAGGCAAGTGGGTGAAGAAGGGTGCTCTCCAGCCTCTCTATTGCTATCACAAACTTATTAATCTGTGAATGTAAGAGAGGAATCTCATTTTTCTCAGGGATCTTTTCAGGCATTCTGTGTAGAATAGTTCTCTGATAACAAATTCCACTTCTGCATATGGTTTTGTTCGTGAGAAAATGACAGAGTCATGATCTAATGAGACTAAGGTTGCTGCAAATACACATTTATATAAGTCCAGCTGACTTCCAGACAGGTGCGTTTTCTGAGCAGAATGAGAAACTGAGGGTATCTTTTCTTCATTCAAATGTGGAAACATTTTGCTAACACGTGAGAGAGACAGTCTGAAATCTTCAGAAGAGTTTGACTGCTTCACACCTTTGTTCCTTGGGAAGAGAGTCTGTCCAGCTCCCTAGGTTGTAACTGAAGCAGAGTGTTCCAGTGAGACTGAGAGGTGGGTGTACCCTGCTGATCCTGAGATGCACTCTGGACTGTACAGACCCTCCCACTGGAGTTGCAGCATATGGGGATATTAGGGGTCCACCTACTTCTGCATGTTGGGCTGATGTGGACACTCAGCCTTCTAAGTGAGCACTTTCTGTGCCATGATCCTTGTCAGGATTACAGAGTTTTTGATTTCTTAGTGTCTGAGACACAAAAAAGCTTCTAGACTAGGCCTGAGTATTGAAGTACAGTAGCTTTACAGTACTGAGGTTATCATAACATAGCTTCTAGAACCACATCATTTTATCTGGATCTCATGTTTAATTTAATACAATGCTTTCAGTTCTTATAGTTACAAAAGCAATTTTGACATGTATCAAATACAATTACATGTAATTAATAATATCAGCTTGCACAGTATCTGCTTGGGCATAGGAAGAGCTCTTTCATCTCAGACTTACCCTCAGGACAGTTGCAGCCTCCTGCTGCACTTCAAAGGGCTCTCCACACCTCTCTTCTCATCCTCTGTTGCTTGCAGGGCTTCAGTTCTCTCTGTTTCTTCAGAGAAACACATCTCATGGATGTGGTTTGCTTGTTTGCAGCACAATTGATGACAACAGGTTGGTTCCCTCACTACTTATTTCTAGGTATGCTAGCACTGTATCTCTCTCTTGGAGAAAAAAATAATTCCTAAATTAAAAAAAAACAACTGTCGGTGTCCAGATACAGTGACAGCAACTCTCTGAAGTATATGTTTATTCCTAAACCTTTTAATCCAGATTTTTGTGAGGTACCACTTTCCTCTAATCATACTTGGAAGTTAGAAGAGCTTTGAACAATACATTCCCTGAAGGTAATGGCAGTTAGATGGCCTCAGTTCAACCTTTCTTCAGACTTGTGTAATTCTCTTTGATACTATCCAGTGTACAGCTTCAGTGAGACAAATGCAAGCTGGAAATACATGTTCTCTTCAGGGGGTGATCTCTGAAAGTTATTTAGCCAGATGAGAACTTTGTCACCTTTACAATTTAAAACCACACTAGATTGGTGCTGAATGTAAAGGGCACTTGTGTGCACTTGAGGAACTAAGCAAAATGAGTCCTAGTCCTTTATTGAGATCATAGATTCCTCATTCATTTTGTGCTTATGGAATGAACTGCCATAAAAGATTCTAAGGAATTAGTGTTCATGTGTACACTTTGCTGGAGAAATTCTGAATTCTGTGTTTCAGGTACTGATATGAATATTGAGAGTCTAAACTTCATATATCCTTTCCAAGTGTTGGGTGTGAGCATTTTTCCTCCATCAGGCAAGCCCTAATTTCTGTAACTGATATTGCCATCCGTGCTGTTAGCTGAGGTCGTGTCTTTTGTGATGATAGGAAATACTGATTCATTAGCAGCTAGGCAAACAAGTCTTTTCATACAGGTGATTGAGCAGCTCTCCAGTAGCAAATGTCAGTACAGTATTATTAATGTGTCATAAACCATTTCTGTAAGTTAACATAGTATGTGTAACTTCAGAAAGAAAAGATAAACATAAAATGTTAATATTAAAGTATTAATTTATTTTGTTATGTAGGCATGGAAATAAACTATATTCTTAATTTACTTATATCCTTTAAAAAGTTTTATGTATATATTTATTTGCTGAATTTTTAACCAGAGAATGATATGTGAACTTTACTTTTAACTGTACTCAAGTCTGTTGAGCATCTGTTAACATTTAAACCAGCTAAGATATGTCACAATCTTCAAGGAAAGCAAAACCAGAACAAAACACAGAAAGACTTTCTTTTTCTTCCATAAAATAGAGGCTAGGTTGTTTTTTTTTCCCCTCTTCTGGTCTTCTAAATGTCATCACATACTCATCAAACCAGGGTAAATAAAATGTTATTGTGTCTATAGCGAGAGATGTTTTCATGTCAAAACCCACAGCTGTCACACCTTCTTCTGAAGCTCACTGTAGCAAGCACACTCTGGGATTCTTCAAGGTGACACCAAAAGCTTTTTAAGTAGAGAATTAAAAAATATGTCATTGTGTGAGATACTGCTCTGCCTGAGCACAAATGGAAAATCTCTACAGCCCCTTGGAAAAGAATCCATTTTCCTTCGCAGGCTGATCCTACAGGCTGAAGGAACGTGCTGGAGTTCAAGCAGTGTTTTACCTTTGTCCTTGCTCTGCTGAAGCCAGAAGTTTGGGCTTTTTTATTTGAAAAGGAAAGGCAAATCCTTGCCAATTGTAGTAGCTTGTCTGCATTTTTCTGGAGGCAGGGGATTGGTACGTGTATGTGTACACAGTTCCCAGAAGGAAAGTGCCCTGTGGGAGTTGTGTAGCGTGTGGTCAGTGCAGAGCATCCCGTGTCCTCTGTCAGTGTAATGCCATAAATAAACTATTTAAAGGACTAGTAATATTGATATTGCTAGGTGCATACAAGGCCACTTACTAAACCAGCTGGTTTCTAGGACGTCCTGTTTTATTGTATGGCTTGTTCTTCTGACACTGAATGAGAGAGATCAACAGCCAGTTAATGTAAGTGGTTTCCCTCCATTTTTCTGTTGGAATGTAAGGAAGTGCTCACTCACTTGCAGATGTCATGTGGTACCACCTCACTACGATGAATTATTAAAAGTAATAATTCAACGTAAGCTGTAATCACTGTGTTCTGCAATAAGATGAGCACTTACAGTGTGATATAAAAGAGATTTAGCTATACAGAGAGCGTGCCTGTCAAGTGCTTACCAGGAGGGCAGGAAGTCACAATGGATTGAGGCTCTTGTAATACAGAGAGATTCCTTCGGCTGATTCCTATTTTTCTTTTTTCTTTTTTCTTTTTTTCTTTTTTCCCCTATTTAAAGCATCCTCAAATTGTTTTAGACTATTTCCTTCTGTGGAAACTCAGAGTAGCTAAGGAGATCTTTCTTGGGGACAGACTGTGGTAGTGCTGTGGAAGGCTGATGATCTCAGGAAAGTACCATCTCTTCAGCTGATTCAGTTCAGCTGATTCCAGGTACCTATGTAGGAATAGTATAATTATGCAGTATAAGAAGAATAATTTCTAATAGCTCATCATTTTTATGGGTCCTCTAATGCATCTGATATGCATTTCACTAGTTTTCAGTCATGTTTTCTCTTCTGTTTTGATGGTATGAGGTATTTTGTTCTTGATTCCACCATATGTCTACCTTCTGTTTCTCAAGGAACATCTCCATGCTTAGTGCACGTCCTAATCAACTTGGAAGCTTTCTTGAGGATCTCTCCAAATTAAAGAATTACAGTTTCCACACCTGTCTCTTCCCTGACAGGCTTTGCAGGACAACTACCTCCAAAGGTTCTTTCTCCTGTGATTTTGATCTATGCCTTTTTTTTTCTTTGAAGACTAAGGAAGGCCTCAATCTGCTAGTACCTTTTTGTTTGTTGAAAGACCTTGTGAGTTTACTCTCGCTGCTTCTTTCATGATCCATTACCTACAAACAAGAAGAAATTGCACTCACTATTTCCCTTTAACTGCCACTATTGTTGTAATGAATATACCACCCACCCAAATGTTATGTTTTCGAAGAATTGAGATCATAGAAAAAGCAGAACAGTTGCCTTTTCTCTCTTCCTCGTCACTGAATCAAAAGAAATTCATGAGGTGCATCTAGCAGTATGGATCAGGAAAAAAAGGAAAAAAAAATCTACAAAAACCTCTCTGAAATGGAGAGAAAAAATAAACTTCCATTTATTGTCAAAGATACTTTAGTAGTTACCCCTTTTACAATTGATATTGTAAGAAGTCATTGACCAAAAATTTACAAACAACTTTTACTGTAGGAGTTCTCATTTATGCGGTTTTTTAACCTTACACTTCAACAAATTCATCTTGATTTTGTGGCAATGAACTGGAATCAAAGAGAAAAGATCAGTCACATTTACTGTAGAACTGAAAGTTTCTGTATTAGGAGCACTGGCTGGACTTGACTAGACCACCTCCAGAAGGGGATCTCTTCAGAAATAAGATGAAAAGTCAGACTACTTGCTCTTTCATGTGTCAAGGGGGGTAAAATTCTAGTGAACTGTGCAGTAACTGTCTATTCCCTACTGTGTAGTAAGATTAAAATATCATTTTGACTGTGATCGTTACCAATCTGAAACTTCAATAGTTGTTCTTAGAACTGAAGATGCATTCATCTCTCAAGCCACACAACATCCAGCTCTTTTTCTGTGCTGCTTTTAAAAAGATCACTTACAAAACCTGATGGGAGAAAAGTGTGTATTGGTTTCGATAAAATGGTATTTTACATGCCTCTAACTGGTGTTTGCCAGAAATTGGGGTTGGGGAAGGAAGAAACATTGCAGGCTGGTAATGGAGAAGCATTTTTGCAGCATCTAGAAATACTTAGTGTAACACAGGAACAGAAAGAGGAGAATAATTAAAGAGATTAAGTTAGTCCTCATTATACCATTTGGGCTTAGTAGATGCAACGAAAAATGACAAGCAAAAGACAACACTTTTTTTCTCTACAAACACAACAGTACCAGGCTGGATTTTCTGGTACCTTGGCACACACTCAGATTTTCCCACAAATGAGGTAAAAAGGGGGTAAAAAGGTAAAAGTGCTGCTTGGTAGCATTATGTCAACTTGAGAGACACTAATTAATTAGGTCAAAATAAACATGCAGCGAAGGTGCAAAGCAACAGGAAATCAGCCTTGTCTTTGTTTAAAAATGAAGTTTCCTCCTAATTCCATTGAACATGAAGAGGAACACTGTTGAGTGTATGAATCTAAATAAGTGAATTTCCCGAGATGCCTTTTCATATGTTAGAGAGGTATTTCCACAACAAAAACCAGGAGTTGAGGTAGAGTCACTGTCATGATAACCAAGAGAGGATATTCTCACATACCTGAGCTGAACTCATCTGGTCAGGGCTGCTGGTATTAATCAGCAGTTGGCATAAACTAATTCCATCTAGAGTATTTGCAATTTCTGTTTACAGGATAGCACTATTCCCTACAAGTTGAATATGACTTTTTTATATTCATGCTATTTTTTTAAAATGTCACTGAAATTATCTCAGAGGAGCAGATCTGACAGGTCAATCACTGCAGATGGTAAGTGCTTTGTTAATTATACAGAAATTTAGAAACAATTGTAGAATGTCTTGCCTCAGGAGGAATTTCTCTCTTGCTCTGTTTGAGAGTAGATTTCCTCCGCTGAATTAATTTTGTGTTTTTGTGCAGATAACAATCTCTCTGCTGCTTTGTAGGAATAACTCCTTGCTCCTTGTTCAAATATGCAACTGTAAATAAGCAGAGGATATTGCAAATAAACAACGTTATTCTTTAAAAATAATGCAATGTGTGTAATTAGGACAGTGCAATTACAACAGTATACAGCTCTCAGTGTAACAATTAGGTTTTTGGTAAAATGTAATTTGTTCCAATGTAAATGTTTTCCCTCCATTCAGAAGATTCCCTTGAGTTGTTACAATAATAAGCCTATTTCTACGGATACATGCAGTTGCACTGTATGTTCCAATACACAAATCAAAGAGGACAGCTACATTATAATAAGCTACGGGAATTATAAAGTCAAAGCAAAATGATAACAGTACTATTTTCTGAGGGGAAAATATGTCCAAATATCCTCTTTCCATTTCCATTTTAATCCCAGAGATGTCAAATGCTTTTTCCAGTTTGTTTTGCATTTGCTTGAAAAAATAGGAAGGTTCCTTCGTGTTAGGCTGCTGGTGTGGTACCCTGTGTTTGGGATGATGGTATCAAGCACTTGCCAGTCTGGCCAGAGTTTATTCTTGGAGCTGAAGAAGTGCTATTATTGTCAGTTTACAGCTGAGTAACTCAGCTGCACAGAGATCTGCTTGAGATTTCACCAGAAGTTTGTAGGGAAACAGGAGTTGAGATCTAGCCCTACTCTGTTCCCATCAGAATCCCTCAAAGCAGAAAGGCACCCAAGTGCTGTGGCAGCTCCTGGAGCACAACCAGTGCTCCATCCAGCTGCCTTCATCCAGTCCAGCACAGCCAGTCCCTCCTTATCCAGCTCTAGAATTCTAGAATTGCTACAAGAGTACCTGTTTTAAAAATCCATACTTGCCCCTCAGGAGTAAAACAAAAGGCTTTGGAGCATCTGCACATGTAGGACTTCAAACACTGATGGAAAATCATCAGGAGGTCGGAATTTTCATGTCAGAATTTTCACACTTTTGCATTTACTACTATTTTTCCAGGGGTAGAGTTAAATCAAGGGTGATGTCTTTGTGCAGTGAGCACGATAGTGCTACCAAGCTGCAAATAGGCAATTTTAGGGCAGATGAATTAGTTCCCCTGGAAATGTCTGGGAGGTATAAGTGAAAGAATGAATGTAATTTGGATGGATGGATGGATGGATGGATGGATGGTTGGATGGGAGCTCTCAACAACTTCTGTGAAAAGTGAATTTCTGAATTTCATGTTAAAATTTGGTTTTAATCCTCTTTGTACCAAAGTTTGCAAAATTTGGGTGATTTTCTTTGCCAAATGCTCCTTTTGTCATCTTGGAGGCTGCAAGTTAGTTTCTTGAAGCCCGTGCCTGCGGGTACCAGTTCCTTGTCAATATTGCAGTGCATTCAAGATACCAGTTAGAAAACCCCAACACAATGGTAGTAATGTGGTGTGATTAGAGGGCTAGGTGCTGTGATAAGTATTGTCTGCTCTGGTTAAGTCACTGCTAATGAAACAGCACAGCTGATTAAAGTGGCAAGCAGAGCAGCTCCCTATGAACAGGCTCCATTTTCTCCTTGGTCTTCAGATCATCTACGTTTCTTAAAATGCAAGATGTAAGCGAAGACAAACAAAAAATGTTCTGTTCCTTCTAATTCCCCCCAGAAATCCCATTTGATGATTAGTGGCATGTTCTCAGAAGGTTTTCTGTTTCAGTTACACATGCATCACTACGTGGCCTCCCCTGCATTCCAATGAGAGGAGGAGTGGGAAGGGAGCACGCCAGACCCAGTTCCAGTGCAGTGGAACTGAATTGGTATTTCCATGCATCCTGTAACCATACTTGTGCCTCTTCTGGAATCAGAGTAATGGTGATCAAAGCAGAAAAGATCTTTGAGCTCGGTGCTTTCAAACTGCTCTCTAATCACTATAATTCAGCAGAAAATAGGAACAAAACTACCCCAAGAAACACCACAATCATTGCGCTCCGAGTAAAAGGGACTCTCACCAGATAAAGCTGAAGCAAGGTAAAGATTGCTCTATTACACAGTATGTCAAAGTTAAATACAGGTCTAAATCCATTCAGAAATGCAGAACAGTCAGCTCCCAACCGAGCAATGAGCAGAGACAGGCTGCTTTGTTAAGTGAGTAACCCTTCCCAGAGCCTGCTGTGGCACCGCTGCTGGTGACAGCAGTGTCTGTGTTTCTACATAGGGCTGTTTTAACCTTGACTCTGCTGACTTTGGTACTAAGGTGGTGATTGATTTAATTAAATACCATTTGAAAGAAGACCCGTGTACGTACAGCACATGTACCTGGAGGAACTTCGGGTTTTTCCTCGTCTCTGGTTTGATATTTTTCTGCTTCTGCATGGAAATGAAGCTGCTTTCAGACACGAAGCTGAATGGTAGCCAGGTGCTTTATAACTGTGTTAGCCTGGAGCTCTCATGAGAAATATTTTTTCCTGGAAAATAAATTATAACATGGCTAAGTGGTGCCTGACAAAGCTAAACAGGAGCCATGCTGCTCTATTGCAAATTCATCTGCAGTCTCTCGGTAGAAAGACAAATAAAAGCACTTCATCAAAATCAGTCAGGGAAGCACAGGAAAACTCATAGGAGACCACTAAACTCTAAATACCAATCAATTTCACCAACTTTTTGTCAAACTTGCAAGTCCCCTTAAGCACTGTCATCTAGAACTGCCAGAAGATGCTGCCTGATATGTTGTAGGGAAGAAGCAAGAGAGCTGTAGCTAAAAGCCCCTCTCTGACAGTCATAATTAGCTTATGTCCATATGTATCATCACGGGTCAGGATTTACTCAAGTCAGGGGGTGAGGCTTGGCTGACATTAAGGTTTTGGAACCAAGCCTAAGGGCTCTGAAACCTTCTGCTCTTTTGGAGAACTGGGCTCACAATTTCTTCCTACTGCCTCGGCCATTTCTCAGTGACCTGAGCACGTCCCTGTGGCCAGCAGGCATTTTTGTTCTATATGTTGTGAGTGCAAAAAGTAGCCTTTAGACTTTGTCCTTGAATTCAAAGTCACTGAAATAGATGATGTCAGGGTATTTTTGTCAGGGTGTTTGCACTGATCCTTTTTGTTACACAGAGAGATCCCCAAACTGTTACACAGCCAGTGGGACATGACATGTTGATTTCCCACTTGCCACCGCCTCCATCAGCCATCCTTCTCCAGCAAACACAGGAGGAGTTCTGAGAGAATGAAAACAGAATTCAACCTACTCACCCATTTTTTTAAGCTGTGGATATGTCTTCACTGTTATAACATATATATATATATATATATATAATATTTACATTTTTTCAGGTCAGGAATGTATTTTAAAGTTTTGTTTTGTTGAAACAATCTCAAATCCTGTAAAAGCAGCATAATGGACATAGATCAAAACAGCTTCTTGAATGCAGTCCCAGTCCACACTCTCTGGCTGGGTCTGTGTCAGCTTGAGTCCTTTTGCCATGAAGAAAAAGCCAAGGGAGCTCATCAAATGGGCTATGGAGCAGAGCACAGTACAAGTTCGTGGCAGTGAGGTCTAACCTAACAGTTAGTTAAATAATCCAGCTTCTCCTGGGTTGTCTTTGCCCCCTTATTTTTCTGNTTCCCCCCCCCCCCCCCCCATTACGTTACTGATAGCTTCCTTTACTCTCTTTTTTCTGTGTGCTTCATTCCTTTACCTCCAGGTTTTTGCATCCTTAACCATTGTATGGCACTTTGTTTCCCCTCTCACTGCCTAGCTATTTTTCCAATGCTTCATTGCATGGTTTCTTTCTAGTTCCCATTCAAAAGAAGACATTCCCCCAGCCTCGTTTTCTGAAATTTGGGATCTACCTGAGCTTGATGTTGGTCTTCTGGGACAAATCTTGACTCCAGATTTCCATGGAAGAAATCTGATCTTGCTTTTGAAAATCTGACCTGGAAATCAGATCGAATCTGGCTTTTGCTCAGGAAAACAAGCTGTTGTCAACAACAGTTTCTGTCTATTGTCTGCTGAACTCAGAGTCTTCAATCTCAAGACCATGTGTGTTGTTCTTTGAATATCCTGTAGAGCACATTTTGTAAGAAGAGGCTCATGATTTCTTTGTATCAAGTGAATCATGAAAGGGTGAGTTAAGCAGAAGAAAGAAGTTTTTCTGAAGTGTTGAAATACCTGCCGTGCTCTGTAGTGCACAGTTCCTGCATGCACTCTGAAGTACTGGGCATGAGGAGAGATATATCTTATTTACTTATGTGTATGTTTTGGTAGGAAAAGCAGCACAGAATCAGCCAGTACAAGACAGCAGTGCTTCTGTTTTGCTGGACTTACAAAAGGGAATTATTGGGATTGATGTTGTGCTATTGTGTAATCAACAATGCATCACGACTCCACATTGTTGTAGATACACATCCCATTGATTGCATTTGTCTAAAAATTACACACTTTCTGACAGCTCTAAATGATAAAAACAATACCTAATCTCATGTTAAAATGAAAAAAAAAAAGCTCCTTTGTAGACAGCATAGAGAGACTTTGGTGATAAGTCAGAGTCTCTCTATTCCTTTGAATCCTGCTACTGCAGGGAAAGTAGAGAGTCACCTGGTGCTCAATTCTCAGCAGTAAAGTAGTGGAGGAAAACAAGTCAGTAGTCTTCCAGCAGAACAGTGGTCTAATCACATCTGACAACAATTAGCATCCTTGCTGATAGTCCTTATTAGGACATGGTTGAAGCCTGAATTATGTGTCTTGACAGTGCAGTGGTCATTTTGCTGAGCAAAATTTAACTGGGCATATAGCTAAAGACACCTTCAGAAACATCAGCTTAAAACCTCTCCCTGGAATGGACCTGACTGTGTTTTTCTGCCACGGTACTTCCAGCTGAACCATGTTCAACACCAGTTCAGCTTCATCCATTGTCAGCAGTGAGTAATTTTCAGAGCAAATGTGAAATGTGACTGCATGTCGTTCAGAACTGAACATTAATCTTAACATAAGTATGCCTGAGTCATTGCAAAAGACTAAGGGAGAGCACCTTGTTTCTGCCTTCCTTTGGCTGGTTGTGTGAGCTACCAGAAATCCTTGCAGAAAAGATCTGTGGTTTCAAAAAAGTGTTTAATTGGAAGAAATGTGTGTTAAATTCCTAGAAATTTCACAAATATATCAGGACTTGTGATGAAGTGGGGTAGGGGAGAATATCTTATAACTCTGTATCTTCACCATCTGAAAATGTTGGTGTACAGTGTCAGTTTCCTGGAATTCAACAAGGCAAAAATTGCTATACTGACAAACATCTCCTGATCCTGGACCTTGTTCAAGGGTAGCTGACTTGAAACCCAAGAACTTCTTGGCCTGCCTTACCTTCTCAGGTCTCAAAACGTTTCTATGCACTGAAATGGTGTCAAGAGATGTATATTGCTTAATTACAGATAAGAGTTTTTAAAAAAATACATTTCCTGTGCCTTCTTCAGCTCTTAATTGTTCCTGCCAATTCTCTACTACCATCTGTCATAAACTCCCCTTTTTCTGTTCAGCTGCAATATGAGTGTAATGCTGATTCCAAAATATCACAATAGATTCTGTGTCCCCTTTGTACAGCATTTTCATGCAGATAGCTGCAGAGGCATGAAAATCTTACTCAGTGTTGCCAGAAGCTTTGTCAGTCTTCAGAGTCAAGAAGAAAGGCTCATCTGCTAGAATGACTCGTGACAACCTCATCTTTGATCACTGGGACAAGTTTCAAATTATCCATGTCCCCTCCAGTTCCAGGGCAACTTTAGACCTCCTGAGTTTTACAGTGGGTTTTTACAGCTCAAATGGCTCTGTTCCTGGCAAGGCATTGTCAAAATGTGAGAGAAGGTCATTGTTTCATTTGTCTCAATTTCCTCTTAATGATGATATTTCCTCAGTGCTTTTGGGCACTTAATTTTTTCAAACAATGAGACAGAAACAAACGCTAGTGAGTAGCAAAGCTAAAATTCCAGGATAGTTTCTGTAGAAAAAAGAAATTGTACGGTTCACATGAGTTCATCTGTCCTTACTAAGAGCATTTTTCCCATTTCTTGACATCAACTCCGTAATTTATAAGCTATATAGATTGACTTGGGAATAAGGAGGAGCTTCACTTGTGCATTCCCTCTCTAAGGGAGGGACACATCAGGCACAAGTGAGGCTGGCTTGATACCAAAGAGATCTCTTGGCCTGTCTTAGCTGATCAGAGATAACTAAATGAAAATGTCAGCTTAAAAGAAATGAGTGGCACTTAGAAAACACAAATCAGGTACGTCTGGGACATGATGTTGAAATGTAGCCAATCAGAAATTACTGAAGTTTGTTCCTGCTTGCTGGCTACAGCTAGGCTTTGGGGAAATAAGTCACATCTAGTCTTTCAATTAGTGGGACAAAGTGTGCAGATGGCACAGCGAGCAAATTCAGCCACGTCAGAAGAGGTCAGTAGAGAAGAAGAAATCGTTCTGTCAGTGGCCAAGCAAAACACCTGGGGAATCTTCTTCAGGGTGGGGTCATCCCAATTTAGGGGGAGCTCTCTGCCTGGAATCCCAAAGATGGCTTTGAGAAGAAAGCTGTCCTGTCCTCATGGGAGGTTGAGTTTCTTCACCTGTTCAAGAAATGCGTTATCACATCAGAGATGGTGATGGCAGATGTGAAGCTTTTCACCCCTCCCATGTCCTAACTCAGGCTGGGATCAATGGGCAGATTGGAGGGTGGCCTCTGGCAGTGGTGGGTGCAGTGGGGAGATGGCCAGGTGATGGCCCAGCATGGTGTGTATTTGCCTGCTAACGAGCATGCCCATACTTTGCTACATAGAAGGGCAAATTCTACCTGTTAGTAAGACAGATTTGAAGTCAAAGTGATGCATAGAACTGAAATGATTGATATCTTCTTTTTCTGAGCATAGTCGTGTGAACATTTGCTGTAAGTTCTGTTTGTTACAGACCCAGAGTCTCTTGGCAGTGACTGAGTTTGGATGGACTGGCTAAACAACTTGTGAAAGGAATGATTTTCAGTCTGCATTTTGCAAATTATTTTGATTATTCACGATCGTTTGCATGATTAGCCAGTTGCATAGTTTTTTTATTTCTTGTCTCTGATTGGACTTAGTTATACAGGGGAATAAGTAATTCGTTCCATCAATATTATTGGATTTTATTGTAGTATATAATACTGGTATTATCTTGTTTTCTGGATGAAACTGTAGATCTCTACTTGAAAAGTTACCATGTTATATTTAATGATTCAGCCAAATTATTATCTGCAGCTACTGTTGCAAATTTAGTTATTAATCAGTGCTAACTTAGATAAAATGTGAATTTTGGACCAAATACACATGTGCATATGTGCACACACTCCCTTCCTATCCCTGCATACAGATCTGTTTAGTAAATCAAGCTGCTAACATATTATTATAAAAAAACCCAGTGTTTCCATATAATTATGCAGCAGTAAATCAGTCATAAAACCTGGCTTTTATTTTCATCGTCTGTGAAGTTTGTAATGAAGTAGCAAAGATCAGATAAATGTATAAAAGCTGGTGATATATATCCCAATAATTTAGCTACACAACATTTCAGGTGAGATGAAGACATCAAAGAGAAAAAAAAAATATATTCAGAATATGCTGCAGCAAATGTGTGCAATAAATGAAGGCAAGTTCCTGAAATTTTCTTCTGTAAAAAATGATCAAAATAAGATTATTTTCTTCTATGCAGAATTTTTCTACCCATCTCTGTGTCATTGGATTCGTGTGAGTCTTTGGACTGCAGCAAAGGAGTCTGCCTGACAAATCTGACTTGAAGCAGCAGCAGTAATGCTTTCCCTGCCACTGGCCCATCTGATCCTTGCAGAGGTCACTGCCTGCATATCATGAAGGCAAAACGGGGCATATATTTATCCTTCACATGCCGAGGTTTCTACTCCAAGGGAGCTTAGGGTCTGTGCTCTAAATTACACACTTGAGGTGCCAGCATAAGCACCTGCACAAGATGTGGTAACCTCCATCAGCAGGGTGGCACCAGTAACTGGGAGCACTGCTCTCTGCAGCTGTCCCAGGAAGATGCAGCAGGGTTGACTTACACCAGCAGCCTGGATTTTGTGTCAGCTATTAGTGGTGTGCTAGATTCCATGTGAGAGAGCTTGTCTCGTGTTCATTCTTTGTTTGATCAGTTAGTATAAAGAGGAGCTGAAATAAGGGGTGGCTTCTGCTGTCAGGTAGGCATGGCAGGGTGTACTTCTCTTTCAGTGTTCGTTATTTGCTTCATGTTTGTAATAAATCTGTTTGTACAAGGCATCAAGGAGTGGGGTTGGGAGCATCACTTTGTCCTGTTAGAAGCTGGTAAGAAAATGTAAGGAAGATTTGTATGCTGCAGAAGAGACCTGGGTCAGGTTTCCAGCTAACTGTCACAATTAGCAAAAGGACACATATCAAATGTCCCATATCAAACAGCCTTGATGACCAGGACCACAACCTAATTAGTGGGGTTAATGGGAGAATGAAAATAAGGAGGAGGTGATATGTGTAAAGGATTCTTTAATTGATTGGAAACAGAATCATGCTTCTCTCTGGCGTGCCTGTGAGCATGAGCCGTGCTGCCTGATGTAACACTGCACAAGCTGAGTGGCTTCATTGGTCACTGCCACAGGGATGCCAGACCCCTCCTAATGTTGACTAGCAGGGACAGAGGGCTGAGGGTGTTTCAAAAGCTGTGCATGCTTCATCTTCCCATTTCTCCTATTAGCGTTGGAACCTTAGATCCCAGAAGCAGCATTGCACAGCAGTGGTCAGCAGCTCTGCTGGTGGGCCAGCTTGTGACTGATTGGTTTGTCTTTACAGTCAGCATTGAGGTCCCCATTCAGCACCTGCTATTGTTTGGTACCAAAATGTATGTGAAATGCACACTGGAAGGAACTAGATGGGAAGGGATGCCATGACTTTAATAGTACTGGGAAATACCAAGATCTAGTTTGTCCTTAGGCTGTCTTTTTGTCAGAGCTACAAATATTTATCTTCAGTAGCAGGACAAGTCAGTTACCTCTCAACACTAAAAAAGATGTCCAGCCACGCTGGCAAAATAAAGCTACCATCCCACACTGCTCTCTGGAGAGTTTAAATGAAGTCGAATATATGAAAAATGCTAAGTCCTTCTCAAAGAATTTCCTTCAAGCATAAACATCAAAGAACCTTTAATAAAAATATGACATATGACAATCTCCCTTGTGAAAACATCAGCCAGCTGGAAAGTTTCCCTCAGCCTGTTAGGGGACTAGAGATGCTTCCCATGGGAACATGTCCAGGAACTGAAGCTGAACTAGGAGAGGCCCCTAGTTTCTAGGAGTTGAATTTTGCTGGTGAAGTGCTTCATGTTATAGAATAGACATATAATTATATATATGAAACACTCTATAACTATATATTATGGTTCTTAATGCTACAGAATGCTATGGAATAATTTGTCAGTTTGAACGCATAACAAAGATCAGCATCTTGCACCTTAAATGTGCTTCTAGATCTTCTGATTTCTGAGGCTGAACTAGATCATAGACAGGTAATGATGGAAATTGTATTTCAGTTTGCTTAGGAAACTAGATTTCAAAAATATGTTTAGTTGGTTTTTTTTTAATTAATGCTAAGTGCATATTTAATACTAATTATATATTTAAGCATGCAAGTATTGTTTCAGGATATTTTTATACTGTCTTTCATTTTCTGATGCAATAAATTAAATAGAAATTCATAAATGGTTCTGCTTCACCTAAAATTCTGCTCCCATTTATTAATCACTTCAATTAACAAACTAACTAAAAAGAAAACTCAACCCCAAATCCTGCCACAGCTGGAATTCTAATTTCCTGGGAAGGAGGATTGCTCAGTGGAGTTCCCCTCTCAGCATATACTGCAATAGGTGCATTATGTGGTTCTCAGGTGAAGCCCAGAACCCTGCTCATGTTGGTAGAGTTGGTCCTGGAATGTCAGCCCTCTATGTAATGGAATAGATTATGCACAACATGGAAATGTTGCTGTGGGCCAAGCACTACCAACCACTTACCTATGAAGTTAGAAACATTTTTATTTGGAGAAAAACACTTGGAGCTTTTGTTAGCAGCAGTTGGAAAGTCATTGATCTTAAATTTTCTTTTTGAGTAAATATTGCTATTAAGAAAACCTAGGAAAGAAAATTTTAAAATTCTTTTATTTTCCAATATGATGATCAAGTGTTATTAAAAAACTACCTGAATTATAGCTTCCCAACTGCACACAAATAGAATTAGTTTGTCTTTATGCAAAGCTTGGCATGAGAACAAAAGAGACCTTTACCCTTTCATGAAGCAGTAGAAAGGTGATTCTTTTTCTTTCAGTTGTCACATTTTTTTTTAAAGAATGTCTATAATAATGTTAATTCCATTTCTAGGATGAAATCAACTGTATTTAAGATTTAAAGGGAAAAAAATAGTAAGGCAAGAGGTGAATGAGTCATTTCCGCAAATAATTTAATTCTCATTCACTTTATCTGCTTGTACTTCCAACTGTGGATGGATGCAAAATCCTCAAATAGAATTGTTTTGTTTGGGTTGTTTTGGTTTGTTTTTTTTACATATATCTTAATCAATTTCTTGGATTGTGGATTATTGAAAATATTGCTAGTAGTAATTTATTCTGATTAATTACATTTCGTATTCCCTTATTTTTCCAATTCAGTGATATAGACAAGTAACCAAAGTAGTGTAAGTGACTCGGGTAGCATACAAATAAACACCTGTATATTAGTTTACTGCAGCTGATTAAGCTTAAGCTTCATTTTCTCAGTGTTCCAATTGCAAAACCAAACAAACCAANAATTAATGCTAAGTGCATATTTAATACTAATTATATATTTAAGCATGCAAGTATTGTTTCAGGATATTTTTATACTGTCTTTCATTTTCTGATGCAATAAATTAAATAGAAATTCATAAATGGTTCTGCTTCACCTAAAATTCTGCTCCCATTTATTAATCACTTCAATTAACAAACTAACTAAAAAGAAAACTCAACCCCAAATCCTGCCACAGCTGGAATTCTAATTTCCTGGGAAGGAGGATTGCTCAGTGGAGTTCCCCTCTCAGCATATACTGCAATAGGTGCATTATGTGGTTCTCAGGTGAAGCCCAGAACCCTGCTCATGTTGGTAGAGTTGGTCCTGGAATGTCAGCCCTCTATGTAATGGAATAGATTATGCACAACATGGAAATGTTGCTGTGGGCCAAGCACTACCAACCACTTACCTATGAAGTTAGAAACATTTTTATTTGGAGAAAAACACTTGGAGCTTTTGTTAGCAGCAGTTGGAAAGTCATTGATCTTAAATTTTCTTTTTGAGTAAATATTGCTATTAAGAAAACCTAGGAAAGAAAATTTTAAAATTCTTTTATTTTCCAATATGATGATCAAGTGTTATTAAAAAACTACCTGAATTATAGCTTCCCAACTGCACACAAATAGAATTAGTTTGTCTTTATGCAAAGCTTGGCATGAGAACAAAAGAGACCTTTACCCTTTCATGAAGCAGTAGAAAGGTGATTCTTTTTCTTTCAGTTGTCACATTTTTTTTTAAAGAATGTCTATAATAATGTTAATTCCATTTCTAGGATGAAATCAACTGTATTTAAGATTTAAAGGGAAAAAAATAGTAAGGCAAGAGGTGAATGAGTCATTTCCGCAAATAATTTAATTCTCATTCACTTTATCTGCTTGTACTTCCAACTGTGGATGGATGCAAAATCCTCAAATAGAATTGTTTTGTTTGGGTTGTTTTGGTTTGTTTTTTTTACATATATCTTAATCAATTTCTTGGATTGTGGATTATTGAAAATATTGCTAGTAGTAATTTATTCTGATTAATTACATTTCGTATTCCCTTATTTTTCCAATTCAGTGATATAGACAAGTAACCAAAGTAGTGTAAGTGACTCGGGTAGCATACAAATAAACACCTGTATATTAGTTTACTGCAGCTGATTAAGCTTAAGCTTCATTTTCTCAGTGTTCCAATTGCAAAACCAAACAAAACCAGAGACACCCCAACCATGTATGTGCCTGGGCTCCCTTGTTCATGCAGATTTCTTTCTGGCAGCATCACCCAGATGAGATTTACAAGAGCTGTGAATTCCATATGATTCATTTGTACTCTAAAGTTTACCAGGAAACATATTTATTTTGTAAATTTACAAGCAACATTTTCTTTGGTAAAGCAGTGCTGAAGTGTATCAGTCACACTGAGTATTATAGACATATTTCATGTATTTCCATAAACAAAGGCAAGGAAGTTCTGAACCCTGCAAACCTACGTGTGAATGTACAGCTGGACTCAGTGGGATCTTTCCAAGTAGGATTTTTTACTGAGGGCTCCCTCAGTACAGGAAAGTTGTTGATAAACTGGAGCAAGTTTCTCAGAGGGCCACCAAGATGGTCAGTGGGCTGGAGCATTTACCCTGCACTGAGGGGTTTACACTGAGGTTTTGGGGTTTTTTTAAACAATCAGTTTAAGGAGGTTTTCAAGATGAGACTGGATAAACCATAAACAACCTGTTCTGACCTCAAGAGCTGTCTCTGCTTTGAGCAAGAGGCCAGACTACAGACCTCCTGAGGTTCCTTCCAGCCTGAATTGTCTTGTGATCCTCTGAATTTGACCAAATGAAGCTACTGATGAAATCTGTGAGGGGAAAAAACCCAAACCAACAGACATGAGATGAAATTCCATCTTCAGTAATGCCACAACTGTTTTCCTAACAGGATAGAGCCTACACACAGGAGTATTTAAAAATGCTCCTTAATGATATCCGATTAAATACATAAATAAAAAGCTGGTGGTGGTCTGTGGTGACTACTCCCATATTAATGGAGTTATTTAACTAAATCTATAGGTTTGTTTCAGGCTGTATATCAAACATTACCATCTGATTTATATTCCTGGTGCTCCCATGATAAAACAAATAATTTTTAGTCTGCTTTTCCAGCTTCCATGCATAAAAACTTGAAGGCAAGACATTCCTCTAATACAAGCAACATCAGTAGTTACTGGAGGTGGGAAAATGTTTTCTAATTTCTCCTTTTTCTCTTCCTCTTTTGACCACATCAACATCGTGCTTAATTATAGTGAGAGCAATGGTTCACCTCTGGTTTTCTTTCATATGAGAATTTCTTGAGGCTACAGAGTAAAATGTAAGATATTCCTAAAACTGCTTAATGAACCTAATAACTCACTCACCATGTCACTGTTATTAAATAAAGCAACAAGGTACAAAGGCAGGGGAGACAGTCTCCTGGAAAAACTTGATTGGCTGCTTTATCTTCTGCCAGTACGAATATGACTTCAGCATATTTAACAACGTTAACAAATCTGTTCTAAAAAGCAAATGCCATCCTTGAATTTACAGTTTCACCCTTTAACCTCCAATCATATCAAGGATAACAGCATATTTTACAATTTCTTCTGTGGTCCCAGATAAGTAGTAATTGCCACCAGAATCATTAAACAAGTTAAAGCATTTAACTTCATTATAGTAGTTCTTGTTAGGCAGGCACGTCGTGCCATTATCAGACCTTTTACATCAGTAGAAACAATTGATAAATCTGTAATAATTCTGTGTCTGAAAGATTGGATAATGATCCTTTGTAATTCCGTGACATGACACACACAAAGTACTGCTTTTCAGTGTGTAATTTCTCATTTCAGAGAACGTTAACCAGACTGAAAAACCCCCGGCTTTCATAAAATCTGTTCTGTGGAATGTAAATGAATGTGGAGAACAGTTTCTTAATAAATGAGCCACCATTGTGATTATTTTCAGTAACATTTGCTGTACTTAATGGTACCATCCATCTAAGGAGTTCTACATTTATCCTGTTTATAGGATGGTTAAAACCTCTGTGGAGGAATCATTAATTTCCTTGCAAATGTCACCGACTTTGAATTCTTTGATCATCCAAAGATTAGCCCAGCCCCTGTCATCAGTTGTCTCTTATGAGTTCAGGCTGATTTGCTTTGTACATCAAAGGCATAAAAGGACCACTCTGAGTCTCGGCCTTTTTGGCTGCACTTTTGAAGTCTCCTGAATACACATGAGCCGTTTTGTTGCAGGAGAATGAAAAGCAGAGGACCACTGTGCATATGGTGGACAATGTGCTCTTGAATTTACATTGCCTTTCATCAGAGACACAGGTGGTTTCTGGAGTGTTCCTTTGGGCAAAGTCAATGGGTCACAACCATAGTGATTGTCGTTAAAAAAAGGAACAAATTCATCAGCCATCCCAGTCCAGGGTGGTCAGAACTGTGCCCTGTGTGTGTTGCAAGGTGACAAAATGCACCTACCTGCCAAGTTGCCATTTTTGACTTGATGAAGTCTGTGAGGAAAATAGGTGTGTCACCCAGAGCTGGGAAGAGCCAGGCTCTTCATCACAGGGATTTTTATACATGTTGTTCATCTTTTTTTTTTTTATCTTTCACATATATCTAACTATATTTGTGTTTTGAAAGCATGTATAGAGTAAAAAATAGCAAACAAAACCCTTCATTACATTTAAAAAAATACTTGTCTTCATCTGGCATGTGCATTGCAAACCTCTTGGAATTACCTGGTTTATCCCACAAAGCAGCCTATAAATGAGGTAGTTGTCCTCTAGGTTTTGCTTGTTTGTTTGTTTTTACATATTTATTAAGTAGTTTATATTCATATATAAATATTATATATAATATAGTTTATATTAATAAATATGATGCATATTTATTAAAAAATTTAAAAGCTTCTATTTTCAAGTATTAATATGTATATCATTCCACAGTTTGATCTTATATGTTGATAAAACAAGTAGCTGAGTCAAGATTTTCAAAAGCAATGCTTAAAATTAGCATCCCAAATGCCTGTTGTAACTCCTAATAGGCAGTTGGTTTTCCTAGAATTGCTGAGCAGTTTTCTTTAAGGAGGTTTGGTTCAATAACGAAGTTACTAAATAAGAACTTAAATGGTTCTAAGACACATGGAAAAACTACAATGTATGGTTGATGTGTCATAGGGTAATAATAGAAACATTATGTTAAGCTTTCCAGAATAGTAATAATGATACTCCTAGTATCAGATTATTATAGTAATAATGATACTTCACTCCTTGATCAGTGAAGGAAAAAAACCAATCAAACCATAACAATTGAATCTGCAGAAGATGGAAAGCTTCTGGTGACAGTGGATAAGGATTTTATAAAGCACTGTGGCTGAGAAATGGCTTTTAATGTTTGTTTGGCTACTTGGAGCCATCAAGTCCCAATTAGCTGAGGCACTTTCTTTTTTTACATGCTACAGATTGCATTTGGGATGCTCTACAAATATCTCTTGAAACATCAGTTGAAGTTCAGAATTATTTATGGGCTGTTTAACAGTCTTTAGAGAATGGAAACAAAACGTGATAGAGAATTCCTGGAAATGGTTAAAAGAACATTAATTGGAAGTAATGAGGTGAAAGTGAGAAAACAATGTGCATGGTGAATGTAAAATTCAGCTGGGTATTATAGTAGAGGATAAGCTGGTGCCCCATTTGGAGTCTCCGTAACTCCTGTCAGCTGAACTGGTCAAAGCTCCCGGAGAGCCTGTCCCACAACAGGCAGCCAGTGATGGGCATCTCTTACTGTGCACATTGTCTCTGCTGTGAAACCAGCAGGGAAAAGGGGCAGGAGGTGGTGTGCTGTGCTGCCATGGCAGAGGTGTGAGGGTCACCTGCCCAGAGTGTGCAGTGCTTCCAGCTCCTGCCCATCGCTGTTACCACAGGTGTACTGCTGAAAACCACCCTGCCCTGATCAGAAGGGGGGTGGAGTTTCCAGTTTGGCCTTTACCAGCCCTCAGTTTTACATTATTTTCACCTACTGCTCTCCAAATGAAGATAGGAGCTGTGAAGAGAGCAAGTATATGGATTTATTTTTTTTCCTCGTGAACTGAAGGCTTTTCAAGCAGAGCACAGATGGCCCTCTCTCAGTCTCTGAGCAGTGCTCTGCATACTGCACTCCCATGGGCCAAGACGTGTGCTGCTTGAAAAGACCATCTTCAAAAGCAAGCACATGCATTAGTACCTTGTAGTAGCTCTCTGGAGTGCCAGTATATGGTTTAGATGCTTTGTAATGGAGAATTTTTTGGACAATTTACTTGCTTTGTCAAGAATTCAAGTGAGCTTTCTGCTACGTTTACTGTTCTGTGGGGTACCACTCTAAATGCTACAGATGTTCGGGTAATTTTAAGTGCAGTACCTGCCTCTCCCTTCCAGAGCCTCTGACTATCTGTTAGTCTCTCTCACTGTAACAGCACTGACATTTCAGTGGAGTCTTTTTAATCTGTAATTTTTCAACAACAGGACACGGCATCTCTATACAGTGTCCTTTTGCCCATGTTCCATGATGACTTAGAGGAGACACACATGCTCACACACACACACACAAGGCTTTCACACCTGATCTGTGTAAAAAAAATATTGAATGAGCATCCCATCTGTCTTAGAAATATGGTGGGTTACTTTTATGGCAACAGTCATAGACATCACGTGCTTCCTCCAAAATGCTGTTAAAAAGTTAATATATTTAAAGCACAAATTATTTAGCCTTTTGCACCCCAAAGAAGGTTATGTAGGTGATTTTCAGCATTATTTGTGTTTGTGTGTGTGTGATCTCTGTAGGATGGAAAATGTTGTAAGGCTGTAAGATTTTTCTGGCAGAGATGCATTTAGATAGCAAGAGTTGTTCTGCATTGTTTAAAGCAAGACATTTGTTGATTGTCTCAATGATGACTGGATGCATCGTTAACCCCTTTATTGTTGATGTCCTACAGAGACCTGATATGTAGTCTTAATTATTTTAAAAGACACTTCTTTGTTACTTAGCTGGTGATTAAGAGTAAATTAAAAGATGGCAATGGCAGACTATTGTTGTTCATTAGCAGATCTAAAAACCTAATCATCTAGTAAGGGACTAATTTCACATAATTTTTAAAACAATCACTACAGCAGTGTAGAAATTATTTATGCTGCTTCTACCAGTTAATTAACCAAATCACCAGAGAGGGAGATTGTGAGAGTGATTATTTTCTATTAATCGAAGTGAGCAATCTAAAGTAGGAATCCTAGTCAAAGCTCTTAATAATATTCCATATAACAATAAGATGAGTTTGAACTTCAGGTGCTGGACAACATGGAGGATGGGAAGGGCAAAGGCAAGAAGCAGCAGACCTAAACACTCATTCAGAATTTTCAGAGACAAAAGATAAATGATTCTGCAGGGAGGCAGTGAAGGATCATATATGAGTACCCAGCCATAAATAGCAGAGCTACTGAAAATAAACCATTTATAAAGAAATATTAATTAAAATAGGTTGAAAATTGTTCTTTAACACTGAAATTTCCAGGAAAGTTATTGAGTATAGAAAAAGAAAACCAACACTCAAATTTCTTGATTCAAACAATGCTCCATTTCTCAGCATTAATTGTAGGTAGTGCTTATGCTCTTTTTTTCCTTCCTTTTTCAGGCTTGTGTCTGGCAGATGGTCGTTCTCATAGTGAAGTGCAGAAGTGACTGTTGAGGTTGAAGCCTTGCTCGTCTCTCATACACTTCCTGAGCACCTGGCAGGTAGGACTGATCACCATAGCTGGGATCACAGAACTCTCACTGCTATGGAGGAAATACCTTCTCTTTGAAGGAACTGGGATTATTCCAGAAGTGATGGTATAAAGATAAAATTTTGATATGGTGTTAAAACTGTGGTTAAAATATTTCAGCTTTGATATATTGCATGGACATTTTAAGAAAAGCAAAGGCAAATTAAGAAACTGCTTTGGAAGAGTTTTGGTTCAATTGAGAAATAATTCCTAAATGCACATGGGTAACAAGGAAAAAAAAAACTCTTCTGCCCATTTTATTTTTTTTTCTTGGAAAACCTAGCTATAAAGAAGGGAGGTTTAGCTACAATTGAGGAGCAAAATGCTGAGAGCTGTGACACCAGTGTCTCTTTGNGGTGCTGGACAACATGGAGGATGGGAAGGGCAAAGGCAAGAAGCAGCAGACCTAAACACTCATTCAGAATTTTCAGAGACAAAAGATAAATGATTCTGCAGGGAGGCAGTGAAGGATCATATATGAGTACCCAGCCATAAATAGCAGAGCTACTGAAAATAAACCATTTATAAAGAAATATTAATTAAAATAGGTTGAAAATTGTTCTTTAACACTGAAATTTCCAGGAAAGTTATTGAGTATAGAAAAAGAAAACCAACACTCAAATTTCTTGATTCAAACAATGCTCCATTTCTCAGCATTAATTGTAGGTAGTGCTTATGCTCTTTTTTTCCTTCCTTTTTCAGGCTTGTGTCTGGCAGATGGTCGTTCTCATAGTGAAGTGCAGAAGTGACTGTTGAGGTTGAAGCCTTGCTCGTCTCTCATACACTTCCTGAGCACCTGGCAGGTAGGACTGATCACCATAGCTGGGATCACAGAACTCTCACTGCTATGGAGGAAATACCTTCTCTTTGAAGGAACTGGGATTATTCCAGAAGTGATGGTATAAAGATAAAATTTTGATATGGTGTTAAAACTGTGGTTAAAATATTTCAGCTTTGATATATTGCATGGACATTTTAAGAAAAGCAAAGGCAAATTAAGAAACTGCTTTGGAAGAGTTTTGGTTCAATTGAGAAATAATTCCTAAATGCACATGGGTAACAAGGAAAAAAAAAACTCTTCTGCCCATTTTATTTTTTTTTCTTGGAAAACCTAGCTATAAAGAAGGGAGGTTTAGCTACAATTGAGGAGCAAAATGCTGAGAGCTGTGACACCAGTGTCTCTTTGTCACAAGAATTCTAAAATGCCCAACCACAACCCCCTGCTTGTATTAATCAGGCCCTATCTAGAGTCATAAAATATTTTGTGTGACTTATCAATGCATCCAAGTTTTTGAGTTGACATGAGATACAAGTACATTAAAGCTTGGAAGTCAGGTGCAGAAATACACATCTGTGCTCCTAGGACTGAGCACAGTGCAGTTTGGTGGTTTTCTCTCATGAGTAGGAGATATTGTAAGGAAGAGAAAGGCCATTTCTGAGTTCTGTATCTTCCATCTTCCTGCTTGTGACTGTTCATTTACTAACAGCTTGCTTCTGTTTCTCCTGTGGTCCTGGTTTACCAGTCCTGCCTGAAGTCAGACTGGTAGAAAGTTGCTAAAAAAAGAACCAAAAGGGGCAGAAATGCAATGTAAGCAAATAGATCCCTCCAGTTAAGTGAATAATAACTGGTAATGTTGGCCTAGCTCTCCTGCTTTGAATGCACTGACTTTTCAGGGGAAAAAAAAAAAAAAAAAAAAAGAATATGTATAAAAGATAAAATTGGCTGAGAATTGTATCTGGAGTAGTAAAAAGAAATCTCTAGCATGGTCCTCCCTTGTGTGTGATCCCCTAGACAATGCTGTAGGCAGTGGCTTTGAGTGCAATACTGTCTTAACTAGATAAGTTTATTTTCATGTGTTTTGTTCTTTATCATTTTTTTTGGCTAATTATGTGTTCCCTTCTGTCTACTCTTTGGTCAAGGTTTGCATGTGTCAATTTATCTATATTTTGATGTCTTATCAGTGGATCTCATTTGGGCTTTGTTACGAACATCAAAAATTAATGGGAAGATATATTAGGTAACAAACACTGATTATATTAACCTTGGATTCATTCTAACACTACTGTAGGGTCTTTAAATGTTTACCCATTTCCTTTCTTTTGTAATCCAAGACAGTGTATTTATTTTTATTTATGAAAGCTAGCTGAGAGAATTGGTTAGTGCTCAGCTTTATATGACTTTTATATAGAAGTAACAGACTGAGTCAGTAAAGAAAAAAATGACCAGATGGTAACCTCAGTATGGGATGGAGATGAATGTGCGTCTAAAATGAGGAATGTCCCCAATAATGAGGGTCATTTGAGAGTAAGATGGTATGTGCACTTTGTGGCTATGAATAATGCAGTGATGTAGGGCCTGCAGTAATTGTGATGCATGAGCTCTCTATAGAAATCATCTCCAGGTCAGTTTTACCTGGGAATCAAGTGCTTTAGGTACCTTAATTATTTAGATTATGTATCTGAGAGAGGAAAAATGTTTGAATTTTGTATTCCTGCTTTTAGTTTTGATGTCAAAGAAGGAGAAGAGCAATTTAGGGACAAGATCCTGTGTGACCTTCCCAAGCACAGCACTGTCATGGTAAAGATTATTCTTTCCATTTTTCCTTTCCATCCATCTAGATGTCAAACTCTTCTGCAAATGAGAGAAGTCAAATTCAGTTTGGTAAGAACATACTATCCCACCTCAAAGAAACTGTGAAAATCAGTCTGTCCAACCTGTTACTCACTGTGTGAAAAGTTGCACATGGAATTGACACTGGGAGTCTCTCTCTAAAGGGAGAAATCACAGCAGTTTCTCTGGTGTGGTTACCCACTCCTTTTGCTCAGAAACAAAGCCAAGGAGAAACATAATATTCACCATAGTTATAATTTCTAGGCCTGGTTTGGGAGAGGTGTTGGAACAGAAGGCAGCTAAATCCATGAGAGAAAGCAGTGCTGGTGCTATCCAAGTGATTTGCCATGGGAGGTTTGCTGCAACATGAATGTTGCTAGAGCCCAGTTTGTGGGCTTGTTGAATTTGCAGAAATTTTAGGTACCAGCCTTTACTGATTGTTGTTCTGCTGAAGGCCAATAGCCAGCATTCAGGCCCCTATTCCCAAAGATTTTCCCTAGAAAAGTATCTTTTGCCAAGGATAATCTTCTGCATCAGCAGCATGTTCACACTAGGCCTGAGCATAATCTTGGTTTTGTCCATATCATCCAACAACTTGTGTCAGAACTTCATCCAGTCTCTTCCTGCAAACTCTCTCTAGTTCCATTAAATCCATGATTTCCAACTACTGGATTATAGAGTTCAGATGTGTTTACTTCCATTCCTCTGAAATCACAAGTCTTTATTAGTGGTCTTCACAGGTAGTTTGGGAGGAGCTCTATCAGGCACTTCTTTCTGGAGTGGGATTAGCTCCAGTGTCTTCAGAAACCCCATCTGATTGAGCACATGTTGTCCCAGAATGTAAATTTTACTTTTTACTTCTGAGAAAATACAGTTTGAGCAGATTGCACCACTACCCCAGCTCAGGAAGGGAGGTATAAGATTTGACAAAGAGAGAGCAGTTTACAGCCCATCTGTTAAGGCAGAGAATAAAGGTGAGATCTGGATGACCAAAATCACAGCCATCCAGGTGACACTCCCAGAGACTCACTGTCTGCCTGGTGAGATGTCTGGAACCCCTTTGGGTGGTCAGGGAGCACATCTTCTTCAGCTGCATTTTCTTTCTTTCTACCTTCCCAGTGAAACAAAGCTTTAGCTTCCATCTCCATCTTGCAAATCCTTACTGTTTAGCTGAGCACATCTGGGTTGCTCTTTAGCTAAATAAAGGTTGGTCCTTCTTTGCTGAATGTGCTAAATATATGGCTGGAAATAAGGGAAGACTATCTAATTGAGGAACCTAAAAGACAGGGGAAAAGTATTTCATTTTATCACAATTATCTGGTAAACAGATCTAACATAGTAGTAATTTATTTTTCAGACTGTACCATCCATGGTGCTTGCTTAGGTTGCAGGAGCTGAATTCCAAGGAGTTCAAAATTTTTCCTTTTCTCCACAGAATTTGGCTCATAAAGTCTCCTTTAGNTTGTCCATATCATCCAACAACTTGTGTCAGAACTTCATCCAGTCTCTTCCTGCAAACTCTCTCTAGTTCCATTAAATCCATGATTTCCAACTACTGGATTATAGAGTTCAGATGTGTTTACTTCCATTCCTCTGAAATCACAAGTCTTTATTAGTGGTCTTCACAGGTAGTTTGGGAGGAGCTCTATCAGGCACTTCTTTCTGGAGTGGGATTAGCTCCAGTGTCTTCAGAAACCCCATCTGATTGAGCACATGTTGTCCCAGAATGTAAATTTTACTTTTTACTTCTGAGAAAATACAGTTTGAGCAGATTGCACCACTACCCCAGCTCAGGAAGGGAGGTATAAGATTTGACAAAGAGAGAGCAGTTTACAGCCCATCTGTTAAGGCAGAGAATAAAGGTGAGATCTGGATGACCAAAATCACAGCCATCCAGGTGACACTCCCAGAGACTCACTGTCTGCCTGGTGAGATGTCTGGAACCCCTTTGGGTGGTCAGGGAGCACATCTTCTTCAGCTGCATTTTCTTTCTTTCTACCTTCCCAGTGAAACAAAGCTTTAGCTTCCATCTCCATCTTGCAAATCCTTACTGTTTAGCTGAGCACATCTGGGTTGCTCTTTAGCTAAATAAAGGTTGGTCCTTCTTTGCTGAATGTGCTAAATATATGGCTGGAAATAAGGGAAGACTATCTAATTGAGGAACCTAAAAGACAGGGGAAAAGTATTTCATTTTATCACAATTATCTGGTAAACAGATCTAACATAGTAGTAATTTATTTTTCAGACTGTACCATCCATGGTGCTTGCTTAGGTTGCAGGAGCTGAATTCCAAGGAGTTCAAAATTTTTCCTTTTCTCCACAGAATTTGGCTCATAAAGTCTCCTTTAGAACACAAACCTTCCACCTCTGTGCAGTTTGCCTTTCTTTCACATGTGCAATCCCATTCCATTTCCACAGACGTCCAAGTCCTGGCTTAGTAAGAACAGGGGGTTCTTTTAAATAAATCTAAAGTAAATTTTTAAATTTGTGTGGCAGTTTTTTTCCACTGGTATTTAGGAGCATCTTAGTTGTTAGTAATCCTTGGCTGGATTGGAACTGCAACATGCAGAAGAAAACAGGAGACAGATAAATCCCAGTCTCAAAATGAAATTCACTCTCTGATACAAGACCATAGCTCCTTACCAGCTCCTTCCTCACAATTATTAGCAATGCCACAGCACTAAATAGAGCCCTAAGAAATCCTAAATAACTGTTGCAAGGTCTCTTTTCATATATACACATATCCATGAGAAACTTTCAGGATACTGAGGAATTCTGCACTTAGTGCTGGATACTGGACTACTTCTCATCCTCCAAGGATCCTTCTGTGCTTCTTGGTGTTGCAATTTGTTCAGGCTTAGCCCTGACAATAAAAAAGCAGTTACTTCCAACACAAATATGCATACTGGAATACAGTTAGAAAAGCTAGAGACCAAACTGCAACGTTGAGATGATAGGAAGTCATACCAGTGTATGTGGCTCTAAAGCCCCAATTAAATTGCAAGATGGCTAATTACCTTCTACAGCTTCCCCTTTGCTCTGCTTTCCTGAGCTGACCATGAAGCCAGCTGAGGGTTAAATGTGAGACCAGCTCAGAGAAGCTGCTGTAGGCAACTCCTTGTTTTTGCAGCACGACAGGACACGATCTTTTTTTACCTTCTTTCACACCCTTCCATTGCTGGTATTAAGAGGTGTGACATAGTGGGGTAAAGTGGCAACTGCTGCATTTATTTGCTCTCTTCTTCTTCTTCTGTACTGTCATTTAATTACCATTTCTATTACATGTGTTAATTAACACTTTCTATGCTTTAGGCTTTAAACTACATGTTGCAGCTTTTTCAAGATGCATTTTGGTAAAGCTTTATATCTTATAAGAAACATTAAATATATGCTCTGCTTAATAGATTCTTTATCTTTGAGCATCACGTAGAAACAAAACAGATGGCAAAACTAGGAACAGGATGTTTCTCTTGGGGAATACTTCAGTGCAAATTCAGTGTTAATTTTGGGGTCCCTTGTGATGATCCCATTTTTCTTAGAGTACAAGGACAAGTTATCCTTAGAAATAATAGAAGGAAAATTGCAAAGAGTCAAAGAGGAAATATTTCTCTGTACGTTTTATTTAAACTTGTTGGATTCATGCCATGGGGAATGAATTGCAACAGGAATGTTAAAAAGCCTGGATCGTTTCAGGATACTCACAGTTCTTACTCAAATAACAGTAATAAAATTCTATGGTTCAGAGCCTTCAACAATCACAAAAGGACTCAGGAAAACATTTCCCTCTTATCTGCAGAATAGCATAACTGGTTTAGGGTGTTGCTGAGATGTATCTTCCCCACACACGACAGCGGGCAGCAGACTGTTGACCAGAGATGGGACTGTCTGATGTAGAGCTGTTTGCCATCTTTGTGATGATGAAGGAGCATNTTCCTTATACACAAATGCAATTTGAAACATTAGGTTTTAGGGGATGAAATTTTCCATCATCTTTTGCTGCTCTAGAAATGGGTTGTTTTGGAAAATGAAAGAAAACTTCCTTTGTGATTTTTTCTTACTGATGCAGTAGGAAAACCAGTAATCTAACCACATTTTCCTAAGGGCCTTAATAGCCAGAACTGTTGAGCACAATAAAAATGTAACTTCTGTAAGTACACTGACTTGGCTAGTTGTTTTGGTGCAGAAAAGAACATGGAAATGAGAACATGAGAAAAAATAGAGAAGCTGTCAAAAAAAAAAAAAAGTAGTTTCTGTTAACTTGCCAAGCTAATTTGCACAAAGCAGTACCTCTTCTGAAAAAACATGACATATTCAACCTTTGCCAAGCCTGAGCACATCTGGGTTGCTCTTTAGCTAAATAAAGGTTGGTCCTTCTTTGCTGAATGTGCTAAATATATGGCTGGAAATAAGGGAAGACTATCTAATTGAGGAACCTAAAAGACAGGGGAAAAGTATTTCATTTTATCACAATTATCTGGTAAACAGATCTAACATAGTAGTAATTTATTTTTCAGACTGTACCATCCATGGTGCTTGCTTAGGTTGCAGGAGCTGAATTCCAAGGAGTTCAAAATTTTTCCTTTTCTCCACAGAATTTGGCTCATAAAGTCTCCTTTAGAACACAAACCTTCCACCTCTGTGCAGTTTGCCTTTCTTTCACATGTGCAATCCCATTCCATTTCCACAGACGTCCAAGTCCTGGCTTAGTAAGAACAGGGGGTTCTTTTAAATAAATCTAAAGTAAATTTTTAAATTTGTGTGGCAGTTTTTTTCCACTGGTATTTAGGAGCATCTTAGTTGTTAGTAATCCTTGGCTGGATTGGAACTGCAACATGCAGAAGAAAACAGGAGACAGATAAATCCCAGTCTCAAAATGAAATTCACTCTCTGATACAAGACCATAGCTCCTTACCAGCTCCTTCCTCACAATTATTAGCAATGCCACAGCACTAAATAGAGCCCTAAGAAATCCTAAATAACTGTTGCAAGGTCTCTTTTCATATATACACATATCCATGAGAAACTTTCAGGATACTGAGGAATTCTGCACTTAGTGCTGGATACTGGACTACTTCTCATCCTCCAAGGATCCTTCTGTGCTTCTTGGTGTTGCAATTTGTTCAGGCTTAGCCCTGACAATAAAAAAGCAGTTACTTCCAACACAAATATGCATACTGGAATACAGTTAGAAAAGCTAGAGACCAAACTGCAACGTTGAGATGATAGGAAGTCATACCAGTGTATGTGGCTCTAAAGCCCCAATTAAATTGCAAGATGGCTAATTACCTTCTACAGCTTCCCCTTTGCTCTGCTTTCCTGAGCTGACCATGAAGCCAGCTGAGGGTTAAATGTGAGACCAGCTCAGAGAAGCTGCTGTAGGCAACTCCTTGTTTTTGCAGCACGACAGGACACGATCTTTTTTTACCTTCTTTCACACCCTTCCATTGCTGGTATTAAGAGGTGTGACATAGTGGGGTAAAGTGGCAACTGCTGCATTTATTTGCTCTCTTCTTCTTCTTCTGTACTGTCATTTAATTACCATTTCTATTACATGTGTTAATTAACACTTTCTATGCTTTAGGCTTTAAACTACATGTTGCAGCTTTTTCAAGATGCATTTTGGTAAAGCTTTATATCTTATAAGAAACATTAAATATATGCTCTGCTTAATAGATTCTTTATCTTTGAGCATCACGTAGAAACAAAACAGATGGCAAAACTAGGAACAGGATGTTTCTCTTGGGGAATACTTCAGTGCAAATTCAGTGTTAATTTTGGGGTCCCTTGTGATGATCCCATTTTTCTTAGAGTACAAGGACAAGTTATCCTTAGAAATAATAGAAGGAAAATTGCAAAGAGTCAAAGAGGAAATATTTCTCTGTACGTTTTATTTAAACTTGTTGGATTCATGCCATGGGGAATGAATTGCAACAGGAATGTTAAAAAGCCTGGATCGTTTCAGGATACTCACAGTTCTTACTCAAATAACAGTAATAAAATTCTATGGTTCAGAGCCTTCAACAATCACAAAAGGACTCAGGAAAACATTTCCCTCTTATCTGCAGAATAGCATAACTGGTTTAGGGTGTTGCTGAGATGTATCTTCCCCACACACGACAGCGGGCAGCAGACTGTTGACCAGAGATGGGACTGTCTGATGTAGAGCTGTTTGCCATCTTTGTGATGATGAAGGAGCATATTCTTGGCACTCAGGTTTCTTACACTGTTAGTATTTGTTTGTCCAGTATCAGAAGAACTACTGATTTGAAATTTTCACTTCTACTTTTTTTGGTGAAGCTATTGGCAAAATTCATCCCCATCTTTGACTTTTCCTAAGCACCATAATCTAAACTCGCTTAGGGCACCAGGAGTTTGAAGACCTGTTCTTCTCTACTGCTCTGGAAAGCTTAGGACTTCATGTGCCAGCAGGAGCAGGGCAGTGGTGTTGGCTGCAACCAAGTCTGAGAGCACTGTGTAAAGCAGGCACTGCAAGTTGCAGTCATCTCACATAACTAGCACGCAGAGAAAGCTCCCACATTCAACTTACCTGATGTCTGTGTTAAAATCATTCTGAACACTCCCTGCCTTACCCATGGATGCTGAGGTGGAGAAGTAGGACATTAGGACCTCAGGCTTCTGGGAACATCCATAATAGGAAAGTCCCAACTGACTGCTTAGGCAGTACTCAGGTACTCCAGAGGGAACTATTTTTTATATATGTCTGGAGGTGTAAATAAACAAGTAAATCTGTTACATTGCCTTATTAAATTCTCTAGATAACATGCAATTAAATCAAGGAAGCTGTATAATGTATGCAATAACATTTTAAGCCACAAAAAAAAAACCCAAAAAACAAACCAAAAAACATTTTGCTCTCATCTGAGGCTTATTTCTGACTTACATAGTCTGCTTCCCACCTCTCTCAGTGATTCTGATTTTACTAATGTAGTTAAGCCGCTCAAAATATCCCAGGCTCCTGCATGTACATGTAACTGTGCTGCTTGCTCCCCAACAATCCTCCTGGCACCTAGCACCTTCCAGGGCACGTCCCAGGTAGCTCTTGCAGCTCCTGTGCCTGCATCATTCCTCCTGTTGGTTCCAGGACTCATCCTGCCAGCTGTCCCAGTGCTGCCTGCGTTCCTGAGGCTGTGACAAGCAGCTCAACTGATGCACATGTTATGAATGAGCATAAACTTTGACTTGACAGCACTTGCAAAGGAATTCAAAGGACAGGGGAGACTTTGCTCAAGCACTGACATGTCTTTGAAAGGGCAGCAAAGCAATTTTCCCTCCCTGTAATCCCATCAACCAAAAACAAGCAAACTAGAACTATAAACCAAAAATGCATCTGAAATAAATGTTCCATGGCCTACATACCAATAATTACTTGCTTTTAATTCAAAAGCATGCTTTCACTTTGGGTTTTGTTTTGGGGTTTTCTTTTTTTTACATTTTGAAGACATATTTTTTGATAGTCCAGCATTATCATTCATAAGTAATTTGGAAAAATCATAAAGGGAGAAAGTATTAATGGTTTTAAGGTTAATGGCATCTTTACTCTATTGAGCTGTGTCAGACTGCTGGTAGGATTTTCTCCTGCAGCAATTGAACACGTCCTTCCTGCTGAGGACCAAACTTCCAGCCCACTACTGCTTTTGTTAATACTGACAGGTAAAAGTTTGTTCAAGATCATGCTGGGCTGGAGTGGGAGACACAAGGAGAGAAGAGTGTTTGAACTGAGGTATCTGTCACCCCAAATAATACATGAGGCAAAGAAAACTTTCAAAATTCTTGTCCTGACCTTGGTTTGTACTATAAATTATAGAGCCAAGGTTTCTCTTTCACAGGGCTAATGAGAAATACAGTGTGAATGGTTTTGTATCATGCATTTTCTGAAAGTGGAAACAGACTTTTATATTGATATAAACATAAACTGTCCTGTCTTCACTTTGCTTTATTTTTCTTTCTTAACCTTCTTAATAAGAAATATAAGCAGTTTCTAATTTAAAAAGGGTGTCATACTTCAGAGGATAAGAACCTAGTAAGTTGGTTTGACTAAGATGTATTTGCGTAAGTCTATGTTAGGTGCTAATGACAGGCATCAGTAGAGGCATTTAGGCATCAAATCCATTTGATCCATCTATTCATATATCTTTAAGTATTGAGCATAGATCTCATTAGAATAAGTGATGCCATCCAGCTAATGGATGACAGACCTGTCAGTTTGTAATGTGGTTCTCTTCTTTCTCCTCTTGTTCTGACTCTTGGCTGTAAAGGAAAATTTCAGTAATACTGTCAGTCTTTCTCACTGCAGCTAAATTTCCTTGAATATCCTTGAATTTCTAATACAAGTAACATTTCCCTTGCCACAAGCTCCTCGTGGTTTTCATTTAAAGCACATATCAATAGCATTTCCAAGATTTTCTAATTGATTGTTCTGAAGATAAACCTAGAGAGACTATGAAAGCTCCATTGTTTTGGCAATTCTGTGGTTCTGAACATGTCATAATAGCTGATGACATAATTAACAGAGCTGGTTTGCTATCCTGTGGGTCTCCTGACATCAGTTA